>OU744722.1:62952699-62980619 GCA_916613615.1 Steromphala cineraria | reverse complement strand
TATAAATACCACGATTGACATAGTGGAGAGAGAACCACCCATCGGACAGCTCCAGTCAAGACAGACTACAACGGTTCATTCGCTTAAAGTCGACACCTGGAGGGGTGTAAGAACAAACAGGAAAATTTGTGTCGCCTTCGTGCGAATTTGAACCTGTAACTAATTAGTGGAAACAATAGATGGCTTGTGTTTACATACGCATTAAGCTATATAAAAAGTAGGAATGGATAAAAAACGAATATAATTGATCAATGTTTCTTGCATTTGAATTTGCACATATATTTGCACATCACAAATTAATAAGCACTAGTACAGATACAGAAAACAATACAATACTTCGCCAATATATCTTCCTTTTACAAAGCCTTTTTGATATTCATTTATAATAAATGGTAATATCGTTTTTAATTCTGTTTGCAATTGCGGGCGGCACCAATATTTATACGAGGGTATTAAGTAAAGAGATTGGGCGCCAGTTTTTTAAAAAAATTCTTAGGTTATTTGCTTTCGGGATGCATGTTATCAATCCCTGCTTTTTGTGAGATTGATAAATTGCCAGCATCATAACCAGAATTAAGAGACTTGAGGAGAAATATTCCTAAATCTTTCCAGAAGAATTTAAGAAATTCTGTAGTAAAACCAGCGGGGCCCTGGGCTTCTTTTCATTTTTCTTGTTTTTTTAGAGCGAACGACAACTCAAATAATTGTTATTCTCCTTCAAGATCACATCTATCAATATCATTTTATACTTTCATATTTTTCATTTTTGAGCATTTCGGACAGATTCACTTCAGATTGTTCCTGTGCGGTATATAGTTTTTGGTAAAATAACTTTGTTTCTTCAAGTAGAGGTTTACTTTCTGAAACAATCGTACCGTCATTCTTTTCTATAACATTAATTGATTTATTTAAAAAGTTTCTAGACTCTAGCTTTCAAAAGTATTTGGTTGGTTTTTCTCCCTTTTCGATCCAATTTGCTTTAGATCTCATTAGTAATCCGTTTATTTTATGGTCTGCAATTTCATTTAGATCATTTAAGTAACATTTATTTCGTCAAGCAAACTTTGCTTGGTGTGGTTGTCCTCATTTAGATCTAGTTTCATTTCCAGTTCTTCTAATTTAGATTCCAAGTTTCTCTCTTTTTCATTTATGATTTTCTTTTTGGTTGATGAATAATATATAGTTTTACCCCTGATCATGAGTAGAAATGTTTCCCAAAGTAATTGAGCATCGATAGAGTAACTGTTTGATTCATGATCTGGGGTTTTATATTGTTCTATAGTTGATTGGATTGTATCCTTTACAAGTTTTACGTATTTTCTATCATGGAGGAGTGAATTATTGAATTTCCAAAAGCCATTTCCCCTTGCTAAGGTGGAACAAGTCTGTGAGCATTGATTGTGAGCATTTTACTCAGTTTTACTCACCTTCACTGAGTGGTTTGTGATGAAAAACTTATGATTACATCTCTTATAACAACAACCTGTTTGTATGATTTCTAAGTCTTGATTAGTGTTTTATGATTTAAATGACTTCATTTCTATAAAAAAACAACAACTAATAGAAGAAGAAGAAGAAGAAGAAGAAGAGCTTTATTCAGTATATGTGGCCACATGACCAAAAGTACAAATCAATACAACACATTTTTTTTTTTTAGCACATGCACAGGCGGAGATAAGTTATTTATCATACAGGTAAATTTCTTTTCAGGTAAATAGCTATATGTTTTAGTAATCTTACATTAGTTGTTTCAAGCAATTGGTTGAATTTCATTTTGGTTGGGTTTGCAGTATAGAATTCAGGAATATACAATGAACGTTGCTGTGAGTAAAATGGACAAACAAGTAAAAAATGATATTCATCTTGAGTTTGATGTAATGTACACTTATCACAAACGATAGAATCAATATTTAACTTCTTAAAGCGACAAAGTTGTATCTTAAGTTTATGATTCATTCCTCGGAACTTGAATAAAACACGTAAAAGATCTTTATCATTACATAGCTCTAAAATATACTTTTCGGGTTCAAGTACAGATTTATATGACGAGTAGTGTTCCAAAAATGACGAAGAACTAATTGTGGAATACCAATTCTGGATATCTATATCTATACATCTTTGCTTAAAAGCACTTATAAAACATGAAGCATTGCCACAATCTTGCATTAGCCATACATATGAAAATCCTGATTGAAATAACAATAAGCGCACATGAGATACCCAAGTGCAGGTTCCGTTGTCGTCATAAGCTTTCAACATTTCATATGAAGCTTTTGGGTAACGGTAACTTTCCATATTTAATAGTCTACACCAGTATTTTATACAGCGGGTGAAATAATGTACACAAAGATGGTTTCTCCCTGTTTCACCAAGTACAATATTTGAGGAAACATTTTTGCTAACACAGAGAAATCTTTTAAAATATGCACTCTGTATTTTTTCAATATTTACACGGTATGTATAACCCCATATTTCTGCTCCATAAAGCAGAATTGGTGATATCTTACTATCAAATATTGTAGATGCTACATTCAAAGATAAATTCTGATACATTTTAAAGAGAGAAAATATTGGAAAAGAAGCCTTTCTAGCTTGTAGAGCTAATGTCTCGCATGCTTTTGACCAGTTTAACTTGGACGAAAATATAATGCCTAAGTATTTATAGTGAGACAAAACATTAATAGGAATTCCATCATATTTCCATTTTTCAGATCGTCTAAGATAACCACCATTTCTAAAAACAATTATGCAGGATTTATCCAAGTTAACCTCAAGACCCCATTTGAGACAGAATGACTTTAAAACATCCAGTTTCTTCTGTAAACCTATAACCGTGTCGTCTAAGAGAGTAACATCGTCTGCAAATAACAATAAGATAATGTCATTCACGCTGTTATTTACAAAAATTCCTCGTAGACCACATTTCTTCATCTCATCTACCAACTCGTTAATAAAGAAAATAAAGAGAACCGGGCTCAGGATACAGCCTTGGCGAAGTCCAGAGGTGGCCGAGAACACTTCCGTGCGAAATTTATCAATTTTCACACAAGCAGATACTTTATCATACATGTTTTTGAGAATTCGCAACATTTTTCCATGTACACCTTTTGAGATAAGTGCATAAAGTAGCTTATTTCTGTCAACATAATCGAAGGCTTTTCGAAAGTCTATGAAGGCTGCATAAAATCTATGTCTAGGTTTTCTCAAATACTTCTGACATAAGGCTTGTAAAACAAACATATTATCAGCTGTTGAGTAATCTGGTCTAAATCCAGATTGGCATTCATGTAATATTTCATTTAAATCCAACCAGACACGTATCCTAGCTTCAAGGATGGATGTAAATATTTTCCCCATAACGTTAAGTAAAGAGATACCCCGATAGTTATTTGGGTCATTTCTATCATCCTTTTTAAAGATTGGAATGATCAAACCAACATTCCAATTGTCAGGAAATATTCCACTGTCTAAAACAGCATTGAACAACATTTCTAAATACGGGACTATAAAAAGGGCATGTTTGTAGAATTCGGGCGGTGTTCCATCAATACCTGGAGATTTATTTGTCTTTAATGCTTCAATTGCATTTTCTATTTCCTTCCTGGTGATTGGTTCAGATAAAAAGTCAGTATTATCACAATGTGCACAATAGTCATGTTGTGTCAAAAAACTATTTACATTTTCATTAAATTCATTATCAGTCTCACGACATGTCGGGTTTAACAAGTTCTTGAAATATGTAAACCACGTATCTACTGTGATTGATGTATTTTCATTACAATTACTCAATAGTGATTTAATCTTGTGCCAGAATTTCTTACAATCACCACTTTTAGCAGCACTCTGTATATCATTAGCGATAAGATTGTTAAACATTTTACTTTTTTGGCTGCACAAAAAACGAAACTGTTTTTTGGCATCATTGTATTTAGTTAAGTTGTCATTTGTTCTGCTTTTACGAAATATGTTAAGCCAATAGTGCTTATGTCTCTTAGCATTTTCACATTCTTCATCGAACCATTTTGGTTGAAGTTGAACCTTAACAGGGGGTTTAAATGTACATTTGAAGTGATTGCCAATGTAATGAAGAAGTTCAACTAGTTTCTCGGTAGCACTATTGACATCAGTCAAGACTAGATCAAGAAAATCATCTAATATACATTTTGCTGCACGAGACGCTATGGATTCATTGAACTGATCTAGACCATTTGATCTCCATCTGAATCTAACAAGGTTTTCATAATCTATTTGACCGACCGAGTCTGCATTTGAGTTATCATTCACATCATCTAAACGCACTTGTAAAACACATGATATGGGTAAGTGGTCGGAATCTGACCGAGAGTGAACAAACATATCCGTGATGAAGTGAAAATATCTTGTAGACGCCAACACATAATCAACAAGACTCGAACCATTATGTGTGATGCAAGTGATGGATCCAGTTTTATCGCCCTTTTTTCTACCATTGACTATATGTATACCCCAAACTTTGCACAATTCTAGTAAAGCTAAGCCAAACTTATTGACTACAGTGTCTTGTGTTGCTCGAGACTCAGAGAAACTATCCGGCAGATACAGATCGGATAGTGGTAGGAAATTCAAATCATTATCATCTTCTAACAGATAATCGTCGTTTGTTCCAACTCTAGCGTTGAAATCTCCGAGAACCAGTAGAGGAATATCATCACCATAGTCTGCCCTTATAGTACCAATTTTCGAATCGAGGTCCTCTATACCATTTAGATCTTGATCGGCATAAAGTGGGGATCGTTCAGGAAGTATATACAGGAATCCGATAATGAAATTACCTCTACAGTGGAAAAATATACTATTCTCCCAGTTAGGATATATTCTCAGAAAAAACTGTTCAAGTTCCTTTTTGATATAAACAGCCACTCCCCCGGAGTATCGACCAAAGTTTTGTATACGTTTAGCAGCTGAGGTATAGCAAATAAAATCTGAAAATAATCCATTTAACCTATTTGAATCTCTTTCCATCGTTTCTAGCAGACCAAAAACGTCAAAATGTCCACAGAAATCAATAAAAGCGTCATCGTTAAGATGCGAGTATAAACCATGAATGTTCCAAGCACAAGTCTTTAAGTTCTTATAAGTATCACTTCTGGAGTCTTGGTTTGTAGTTCCTGTGTCCAGATCAGGGTGAAGGTCACGGCCGAGTCCCTAGGCTGAAACAGACCCCCCATGGGTGTCCCTGGCGTCGCTCCCCCAGGACCCAAGAGGCGTCCCCCCTCGGGCCCCGCGGGAACTGTGCTGCTGAGACTCCCGTCGGGCGTTAGTAGAACGTGTACTGATCTTTTTGATATTGTCATTTTCATACACATAGACATCACCATCAATGACTAGCTTATCATATGAGAGAAATGAGTTCTTATCATGTTCTCGAGCCTCAATCATAAAAGGAATTAAGACAGCTCTTGTCTTTCTAACTCTCTCTGTATAATCATTAGCTACTCGTAAATGTTCATTGCCTTTAAGTTTCTCTCTAGCAAGGTCAGAGATGCTTACCTTGTCCTTGTAGGAAAGGAATTTGACAATAATCGGCTTCCGGTTCCCTCTGGTTTTGAGTCTATGGGCCCTCTCGATGTCAATGTTCTCGGCGTTGTCCATCCCGAGGCTGTCATGTAGGAAGTCTCTCACAAGGCGTTCAGTCTGTGCCCACTTCTCTCCTACAACACCTTCCACTCCGTGTATGATCAGGTTATTTCTCCTACTCTGGGCTTCACCTTTGTCCACAGTGTCTTCGAGTCTAGATAGTCTATCTTTTAATTCTGCATTTTCAGTCTTTAACTTTGAAAATTCATCTGTGATTTCTTTTCTCATATTGTCAATTTTATCATTGAGTCTACTTATATCAGAGCGGATCAAATGCAGGACACTAGTGTTCTCTTCGTCATAGATATCAGACTCACCCTGGTCCGAGTTTCCATCGCCATTGAACGGTAGAGTAGACTGTCTTGTCTTCTTCCGGGCACCCCCAGCGGCACCACCCCGACCCCTCGGGCCAGGGTTCGATTCTACATCAGAGCACATTTCTAACAGACGACGAACAAAAGGGACAGATGCAGGTGTGTTAATCATGTCAAGTGTGCAATACTCACAGAAAGTGACCACTGTCCATACACAATGTTCAGGTTTCAAATTTGGGCGATCGGAGAGGAATTTACCACTCAAATGAATAATCAGACTCAGAACTAGTATAAGTTTCAACTGTCTAGTTAGAAATCGACCTTGAATGAGAAGTGGTTTCAATACTTTACGTGCATTGCATCGATTGGGACAGAAGCACCCTATTCGGCCACGCCAGCACTCAAGTGAGTCTCCCATGCTGCACGTGAAATAGACAACTTCACGCTTGACTTGTGAGTGACAGCTATCGACAATGCAATGAGTTCACAATGATGTACATGTACTCTTCAAAGTAACAAGATAAATACTTCTTCGATTTTGCAAATAACACATGTTATGAACTCATTAAGTCGATGGGTTGACATTAAGCTTTCAAATTTCAAGTAAAGCTGTGTATTTACTCATTTTGAGCCTTTTTAGTCAGCACTGTGTGAAACACGTCCTACCCCACCTGACGCATGCGCATAACGTAATCCTGAAAGACACCTAGAACTAAAAATAATTCTAATTCTATAATAATAAAGAATCAATATAGCAATCATTCGCAAGAGATACTAATATACTTGGAAGCGTGCACTTATATAGATACATGTACTTTGGAATGTTTCGTTTCGTCGTTCGATCCAAATTTTGTAGTTAACTGTCAAGTTAATCCCTTGTTAAACAAACAGTAAACATCAAAGCGAGCCGCCTGTCGACAATCTCAAAATTGAATTTGTCAAAAGTCGACGTCCTGCGAAGACCCCACTACAACCACAGGCCTGGAGAAGAAAAAACCTCATTGTCATTGACACAAGCACTTTAATCAATTGGCAGGAAAACCGTTCTGGCAAAAACATGGCATTATTTCCAGTTTGCCATTAAAGCCAGGGGCATTTAAACCAGGGTTTATTAAATGTTGGACGTCAAGCAAGCGGATACTGGCTTTGGTTTAAAGGGGCAGTAGCACGTTTTTTGACAATTTTATATTTTAAAATTTTCAGTGATAATTGTAAGTTAATGTTAAATGTATTATTTTGACAGTGTCAAAAATGTCATTACACAAGTCAATCATCCATAGTCGGAGGACAAAGTATGAAGATTCACATAAAATACATGGGCGGCCATTTTTGTGTGAACACCTTTAATTCATTTTGTGTAAGAAAAAGGAATCACATGGCTAAACTTTACATTAAATATTTGAATTATTACTGCTCCATTTAGTTTAAATACATTGTCTTTCAATTGGAACCATTAATTTTCATTTTCCTGACATCACCTTATATTCCCCCTAAAAACGTGCTACTGCCCCTTTAAGATGGGTGCGCACTCTTGAGTGATGATGAATCCACGGGAAAAATTCGTTGACTGAATCTAGGTTTATTGATCCATGTTGAAAATGAAGCTCTTTTACACTGTCCCCTATATAAAGATGTTACTAAAAATATGTTATCTGTATGTTCAACGGTAAATACTAGTTTTGTTAATTTGCCTGATGTGGAACAAGTAGCTTTTATTTTGTCATGCCCATATATTTTAAGAGTTGTTGCCAAAACCTGCATGGATGTTTTAGAGTTAAGAAAATATGTGATTTATACTTAGCAAGCTTTTAAATTTGATTTTAAAGCTGTTGCTTATTTCATTTATTTAACTGTAGCATGAATTGTACTTTTTTATGTATATATTTATCATTTTACCTTTATAGTCTTTCATAATCCCAACATGGGATGGCTCATCAAGTTTTATATTATTGTTTTATATATACAATATTTGTATGAGGTGAGACTGAAATAAAATATCTGTCCGTCTGTCTGTCCATGCCATGGACTTTTGCCTGTTAATTTTATAATGTATGAGAGATACGGTTGACAGCATTTACTTAATGAGAACTCAGAATCCTTCTTGTATTGTTTTTAAATAATTGACTGAATAATCGATTTTGACATATTTAATAAATGTACTCTGTCATGCAGCGAAGAAAACTTAGTCCATTTATTCCATATAGTTATTTATTCTAGTAGTCAATAGATTCATCAGCGTATTTAATTTGCGAGACATGTGCATTTACATAAACAATGTGCTCAAGTGGAAACAAATCCATTGGCTCTGAAGATGTTATTTAGCCTTTGTATGCTTTATCATCTAAGATTAAACAATTTGATAAGCTATCATAAACGAGAGTTGTCCTGTATATGTTTCAGAAACGTCGAAAGTTCTCAACATATCATGAACAATGCAGGCACTGTACACAATGGAATATGGAATAATGTATTTGTAAGACTAAACTAAGTGTTTCTTTCATAACAAATTAAATCTAATCGAGATGTGAATTTGGCAATCAAATGGTTAATTATTGGTTGTAACTTAAAATCATTCCATTAAAGAACCACTTCGTGATTTTCATCATATATTGCTTTGCTGTGAACGAACGTAAATAGTATAATGCATTCCGAAATGGCAATTATATGTTTATCAGAGGTTAACTATTTCGTATAAACAGGCGTGCGTTGGTTATATTTATAACCTTACCTCTTCACATCCAATGTGCGTTTGGTCGATGTGTTCTCGGTTCGATACCACAAACAAGTTCGGCTTCGCCTCACTTCTTTGCGGTATCGCACCTCGAAAGAACATACAACCACTGTGTTCTAGGGTACGTCAAGGTACCCAACACCTTGAAATGTTGACTTTGTATCAAAGACATATTTACGAAAGAAAACATAATACCAAAACAATTTTAAAACGTAGCTTATTTACAGATTTATAGTTTATTTTACTATAAAATGCACTACATGGTGATATCATTTTGTGCTGTGTGCTTATCCATGATGAATGCAGACCTCAAGGTCTTCTAGTATTTTCATCTTAACACTCACACACAAATTCACGTCATTTTCGGTTAGCTGAAAAGCTTCAGCAAGTAGGACACAGAATCCAAGTTAACAATGTTTCCAATCCTTTGACAAGCTAAACTATGTTCCATGCATAATTATGGTCTATGTTGAATTATCCGTAATAAGGTCGACTTTAATGTTGTTTGGATAGTCAATCATATGTCAATATGTAGTCCCTGAAACAAAAGTGTATCGTCAGTTGTAAGAATTATAAATTGTAAGAAAGAAATATGCTAAATTAATTCCAGGGTAATAAGCTTATAAGCACCTTGTTACATTATTTATCAATAATATTTACACATTGCTATATACATTACTAAATTATATTGAAAATAATAATGACATTAACAATCATTTTTCAACAGCAAAATGCATAACTATTAACTTGGTTATAGCCAGCTTGTATTATACCTTGTAAACCCTCTGTAACATATTTCAGCATTTTCGTAGATCCACGCATAAATAACATTCAGCGGCAAATACATGAATATACTTAAAAGTTCAACTCACCTTTACTTCCTCCTGAAAAGACAGTGAAACGCGGCCATAAATTTGTTAATAAACAAGAGACCACTTCATTTCCGTCTCCACCTTCAAACCATGTGCTTTCGATTGTGTACAGCTCCGGTGATGTGATATTTACTTAAAATCCGTGCATTACAAGGTGAAATTGACAACGTCCGTGCAGCAACACCTTTTGCTTCATAAAGAGGGAAATATTTGATGGGCTGATAGTGAATTAAACCAGGGAAGTATAATACAGTTATAACATCCCTGATTAAACATAAGAATATAATTTGCCATGAATCACAATTTCGGTGACGTTTTTGACAAATTGTATTCACATTATCTAATTTTAGTTCAATGTAGAATATTGGTGTTTTTTGTAAGTCGAAACAACTAAAAACAGATTGCTTCTTGCTCAGATTTGTCTGATTGACAACATCGCCATGACATGCTCAATCTGCACGTGAAATTCGCGTATTGTGCAAATGGAATGTTAAGAAGTTGAGTGTATTAAAGTTTAACCCCATAACAACAACTATCAAATACATTGTAACTGAATATTTGTTAAAATGCAAATTGGTAAAGCCATGTTGTGTATGTGAGATAATGACCACATCCTCGTAGCTATCGGATATAACCTTCTCGCTGTCGCTTGAAGGTTATATCCGATACCTACTCGGCTGTATGTCATTATCTCAACCATAAACATATATGCATATGTTCGTGGAAGGCAAATCCACACGTCCAGTTTACATAAATATGAGTAATATAAGCTATCAAACAGTGTTAACTCGTAACTGTCATTCTGACAACTTTCTATAAATTTCCAAAATTACGTTTGACTGATTGACGCGAGTCATTGTCCGGTTTTCGATCATAATCGCGACTTCAAACCTCCCTGTTGTTAATTAAAGACGTCGATTAGCTTTTTAGATGATACTATCTCGCAACAGTCGATACCACTCGATCAGATGTCACCATTGGTAAATTTTGGCATAGGTAACCACCAACATCTCATGAAGTGGCACTTCAGAGGTAGATCGAGTTTGCTGTTAGGGTAAAATATGTTAACCGCTGTAGATTATCGAGTAGATGGAAAGTAAATTTGAAAGGTAAATTTATTCAGTGAAGTGGTAATATAAAGGTGCAGAGGTAAAATAAAGTGTACTACTGAAACCCGAGTGTACGTACCGCAGGTGGCCTACGATACTTATTAACCTTATCTTTAGCAGACTTCAAACCTTTCTATTATCACTTTATAAGCTGTTAAAGAATACTTTCTTGTAGTAGCCGAAAGGTACATGTATGTGCCCCGAGCGACGCACGGAGTGGTTTTTTAAAAGGTCTTAAATTCCACGACTGTAAGGCATACCATTAAGCAAATTGTTCAAAATTGCAAGATAGGTATATTAAGGCAAAATTTTACAGACATTATACCCCGATGTGTCGGGATGATCATATTAACGAGGTGATCAAAGATATTTACTATGACCTTGCTATTTGGTCACTGAGAATATGGACTATTTTCAAACAATGTACAAAAAGCACATGTTAAGGCAGATTTCTTATGGGACATTCTAGTGCTCATCAATTTAGAAATGAGGAATAACAAGAAAAGCCTTTAAAAAGGCATGCTTGGTGCCACATAGGCAGATGAAGGAGATTGTGATTTGTCGAACAATTCGGGGGATAAGTGAAATATACAACACTGGATAACTTCACAAAATTAATTTCTATCAACACGAATTGCTGAAATTTATGAATATTTTTTACATTCATCAACGATTGTTGGTATATTTCATATCAAAATACACGAGGGTGATATTCTATTTATCATCCAAATTCACTCTTTTTGACATCTCAGAGAAAAAATGTAAATCTCTGAACACAACAACACTAGATTTTCAAGACAGTGATGTCATTGCATAGTTCACTATGTTTATGATGTTGTGGCATTGTGATGTAGTTACATGAAGTAAAAGCACTGTGTTGCCATGTAGCGTTGACAATGACATGAAACTGTGCAAAATGTACTGCCAAAACGATATCTCCTTGTCATGCTGGTTAATTATTAACAGTAGTATAACAGATAATAAAGAAAATACTTTCCGATGCTCTGACGGGATTTCAACCCAGGTCCGCTGAGCTAACGACACGTTTGGAACCAGCGATGTAGGTCATATTCTAAATATAGCAGGAGTCAATTTCAGTACTCTGATAATAAATACATGTTTTCAACGTAAACATTTAGTGACATCGTTAAGTATGACTTGTCTCGTGTTCGTAAGTGATCTACCTATTAGTAAACATAAGTCTTATTTCGATGTCACCATCGTACTTACACAAACATTACTTTTAATTCGCCAGGCGAGCCCAGCATGAAATTAAATCGCGTGGGTTATAAAAAAGTGGATTCTACGATTATTGAATGCGAAATAATTAATGCTTTATCTGGAACAAATGCAGACTCTTCTTCAAATGAAGATGTTTTTGATTGAGTCTGTTAACATTTATCAGCATCTTTAATAGAAAACATTGTTTCTCTTTTAATATAACATTTAAAGCGAAATAATATTCCACAGTTTAATGTGCCAAATATTTTGTATTACCCACATGGTGACGTAATGCATTTTTTGCTACAGCTCTGTTCATTGGTCTTTTGATTTGGATACAACACATGTGATTGGCGCGGCTTCCCTTTGAAAATATCAAGAGTAATATAAAGAGAATTCAGAAAAGTTTTAGAAAAATCAAATCATAATGCTTGGTGCCCTTTGAGGCACCAAGCAATAAGAACGAACTTATAAACAATTTGATATATACTTTATTTATAAATAGGTTAATTTTAAACAGGATATACATTTTACAAGATGTACTAACAGCAAGAGGTTTTGGATACAACAACATCAACTACTACAACAACTTCTTCTACTGTGACAAACTTCTACTTCTACTACAATTACATTCAAGACGTAATCTCAAAATACACTCAAGGAAATAGAAAGTCTGCGGAAAAATATCACAGTTTAACTGGTTCTTAAATTCAGGTTTATTACAAATGCCCCGATGATATTCATTGGAGCTAGCCAAATATCAGGTAAATACCATCGAGTGCTATGGGGTAAAGTGAGAGATCAAGAGATCAAGAAACCCCATTCTCTCCCCACAGAGGCAACTCAGTCATATCTGAATTAGCCTCTGTTCTATTACGGCTAATACACGGGACAGAAAGGTAGAAATCTGGTTGGAGGCAATCGAAGTTGTGCAATCAGCGACGCGTTTCAAAAGTGGTCATTTGGAAAACCTCGTCCATCTCTGTGTGGTTCGTCAAAGCTTTCGTTAAAATTATACACCCAGAGGGGAGGTAATTCTTCCTTTTACAAACCATCACTTTTTGCCTTCTAATTAGTTATGTTTGGTTGATTAGTACAATAAAATCTATCATAAAACAAATAATAATTTACACAATTATAAAACAGTTTCTATCTAATGAAAAACCCTATTCATATCGGATTTTCAAATAGTTTCCCTCTCACACTGTTAATGAAAAATAAACATAAAGACATAATAATTTTTTTTGTCACTATACGACCGTTAAGAACTCCCCAAGTCATGAATATCCAAAAGGTGTTTTCATTGGCTGCAAATAAAGGAGATATTTTAAGTTCCAACTTTTTGCCGCTAGGGCAATCTGCCGGAACCCCAGGATCTAGGCGTAATAGAACAGAGGCTAATTCAGGTATGACTGAGTTGCCTCTGTGGGGAGAGAATGAGAAACCCTAATACTGGCCAAACTTTATTAAGTAATCGTTTTATTACTTCTATTTATTTACGTTACTTTTAAGTAGTAAAATATATCCAATTTGCTTAAAGAGTGGAATGACGTTCGGGACAATAGATTATATCGTTTCTGGTCACAAAAGTGGTGTGTATTTGTTGATATATGGTCATATCATGATAAAGACAATGTAAAATGCAAAGCCAAACAGAAAAAGGAAATTCCTGGTCGAGATAATGGAGAGATTTTAAAAGGTGTGTCATAAAACAGTTTGTTTTAATCAGAATGACAAGTAAAAACACCTTTTAAAATTTTTTACATCGAGAGTGTAAATCAGGGTCGGCAGGAGATGAGAAACACATAATACAATAATTTGCTGTACACATTATCTCATGGCCAACAACTCCAACTAGCTAAAGTGAAAATATGAGATATCACCACTGTATATTGATAGACAGTTTATTTCATTGAAAAGTCCCAGTATTGCACTTCTCATTGTGTAACCAATTGCTGTAGTTCGACCATATCACTCGCAATAAGTCATAGCGATTTCACTGGCTTACCACATCGTCTTCTTCTTCAAATCTTCAAGGTAATTATAGATCACTTGGATCTTGAGCATGTTAACTCCAGTGCCATAATGGGCACCATCGTACGCCATGACATTGTGGGTCATGGGGGCCGTATCAAACACAGGAATCCCATTTTCCCGCAACAATTTATTGATGACTTCGATATATTTCCTAAGGCTTTCATCGCTTTGATGGACATCCCGTTCTATTTTCATGATTCCATGAGAATGAGGCCCCATCCAAACCAACTTCGGCCATTTTTGTTTCGTCTTGTTATACTCATCCACTAGAGGCATGAGAAGCAGGTTCCAAGTTTGGTTATAATCATAGGCATTATGGATTCCTTGGCCTAGGAGAACAAGTGACCGCACCTTGTTGCGAAGGTTCTGCACAAGCTTCAGGACCGCTGACCCCTGTACAGCTCTGTTGATCTCCAAGTGGTGTAACAAGGTCGTGTTATTGCAAACCTTAGTTATTGTGTTGAGAAAACTGTAACACAACAGTTGGAAAGGACCCAGGTACGGTTTCCGTTGTGCTGGAACAAAATTTCGGTCAGAGCATTCTATTACAAATAATATCTAATAATGTCATACATATTTCATGAGTTTCATAGTGTCATGTATATTTCATATATTTCATATGTGCACATGTAAATGGCAAAAACGGGGAATTGGGACTTCATCGATCACCCTTGAATGCTGTATTGGTTCCTGAAGTTTAATAGATCGTTTAACATAATAATTGCATTCGAATACCGAACAGTATCGGATATTGTGGAAACAAATATTTCCTTTCAAAACGTCAGTATTGAATGTTTGTTTACTGATTCAGACCACAAAAACCATTTTGTGTGCTTAAGAATCGTTTGAAGACATTTTGAAAATGATATTCAGATCATAAGTCAAACAATATTCATGTGAGAGGGAGCTCAAGAGTTCTCAATTTTAAAATAAATTATTCCATTTCAAATCATTTATACGCGAGTAGGCAAATACATTTACAAAAGTAGTATTCCAATCCTTGTTAACAGAGGCAAGAGTTCGTAAAATTGATAACCAACAAAAAGCAAAAGTTGTTTAAAAATTTGTATCTCGATATATTTATGAAAGAAAATGTATGTTTTACAACGAATGAGTGTTGAAAATGGAAACTTTGTCGTACATCGGATTGGAACTGTTTGCAATTTGCAGTTACCTGACATTAGACTGTTTGCAATTTGCAGTTAACTGACATTAGACTGTTCGCCAGACAGTCTTAGTAAACCTAGCCTCAATAATACTCGCTATACTCTCATACTGAGTCTAGTGAGATACAGTAAGAGGTCGCGTCAGCCGACCTTTCGGCGACCTATGACCCTCCAAGGTTATATGTGCGAAAGTAGGCTATTGCGACATGGTAAGCCGAGCCCTGATTGGTCAATTCGATAAGTCGGCTGACGCGAGCCCTTACTACACCTAGCTAGACTCAGTATGGTAGTGTAGCGAGCATTATTGAGGCTAGGTTTACTTAGACAGTTCACCAGTGAACCATTCAGCAGATTTTTTCACAGAGTTAAGGTACGAGGTACAATATCAGCAAACAGGAAAATTTGTGTCGCCTTCGTGCGAATTTGAACCTGTAACTAATTAGTGGAAACAATAGATGGCTTGTGTTTACATACGCATTAAGCTATATAAAAAGTAGGAATGGATAAAAAACGAATATAATTGATCGAAGTTTCTTGCATTTGAATTTGCACATATATTTTCACATCACAAATTAATAAGCACTAGTACAGATATATATGTTCCTTTTACAAAGCCTTTTTGATATTCATTTATAATAAATGGTAATATCTTTTTAATTCTGTTTGCAATTGCGGCGGCACCAATTTTATACGAGGTATTAAGTAAAGAGATTGGGCGCCAGTTTTTAAAAAAATTCTTAGGTTTATTTGCTTTCGGGATGCATGTTATCAATCCCTGCTTTTGTGAGATTGATAAATTGCCAGCATCATAACCAGAATTAAGAGACTTGAGGAGAAATATTCCTAAATCTTTCCAGAAGAATTTAAGAAATTCTGTAGTAAAACCAGCGGGCCCTGGGCTCTTTTCATTTTTCATGTTTTTTAGAGCGAACGACAACTCAAATAATTTTAATTCTCCTTCAAGATCACATCTATCAATATCATTTTATACTTTCATATTTTTCATTTTTGAGCATTTCGGACAGATTCACTTCAGATTGTTCCTGTGTGGTATATAGTTTTGGTAAAATAACTTTGTTTCTTCAAGTAGAGGTTTACTTTCTGAAACAATCGTACCGTCATTCTTTTCTATAACAGTAATTGATTTATTTAAAAAGTTTCTAGACTCTAGCTTTAAAAAGTATTTGGTTGGTTTTTCTCCCTTTTCGATCCAATTTGCTTTAGATCTCATTAGTAATCCGTTTATTTTATGGTCTGCAATTTCATTTAGATCATTTTTAGTAACATTTATTTCGTCAAGCAAACTTTGCTTGGTGTGGTTGTCCTCATTTAGATCTACTTTCATTTCCAGTTCTTCTAATTTAGATTTCAAGTTTCTCTCTTTTTCATTTATGATTTTCTTTTTGGTTGATGAATAATATATAGTTTTACCCCTGATCATGAGTAGTAATGTTTCCCAAAGTAATTGAGCATCGATAGAGTAACTGTTTGATTCATGATCTGGGGTTTTATATTGTTCTATAGTGGATTGGATTGTGTCCTTTACAAGTTTTACGTATTTTCTATCATTGAGGAGTGAATTATTGAATTTCCAAAAGCCATTTCCCCTTGCTAAGGTGGAACAAGTCTGTGAGCATTGATTGTGAGCATTTTACTCAGTTTTACTCACCTTCACTGAGTGGTTTGTGATGAAAAACTTATGATTACATCTCTAATAACAACAACCTGTCTGTATGATTACTAAGGCTTGATTAGTGATTTATGATTTAAATGACTTCATTTCTATAAAAAAAAACAACTAATAACGTAATCCTGAAAGACACCTAGAACTAAAAATAATTCTAATTCTATAATAATAAACAATCAATATAGCAATCATTAGCAAAAGATACTAATATTCTTGGAAGCGTGCACTTATATAGATACATGTACTTCGGAATGTTTCGTTTCGTCGTTCGATCCAAATTTTGTAGTTAACTGTCTAGTTAATCCCTTGTTAAACAAACAGTAAACATCAAAGCGAGCCGCCTGTCGACAATCTCAAAATTGAATTTTTCAAAAGTCGACATCCTGCGAAGACCCCACTACAACCACAGGCCTGGAGAAGAAAAAACCTCATTGTCCATTTTGTTCATAAACATCATCATCATTAAACGGTCTTCCGACCAGAAAACTCAAACAGGCTTTGTTAAATCTGAAGTGTGCTGATTGTGCTACACAAATTAATTGAATTAAATTATAAGCATGCAATGGTGGCAAAACGTGTTTATTATATTCAAAGTATTGATGAATAAAAGAAGGTATGATGTCCCGTCTTGACAACGTCCGAACCAATAGTTGAAAGCGGAATTAGTGGAATATATATGATGTTAAACAACTTAAAAGGGTTTGTGTCCGTTACAAATATTTTGATTCTTGCGTGCATTGTTTTCCCTCAATTTAGATTTACAAAACAAACTCTCTTGTTCATTGGTTTAAGCCAATACGCACCACATCATTTCAGAAATGTTAAGTGGAATTGCATCTGACGTTACAGTTGCGGACACTTGACTGCATCGGACAACGCGCATGCCATCTTCGCTTACTAACGGAAAAAAAGCAGGACTTCTTCAAACGTTTGGGTCCTATCGTAATAGGGGTTAGAGAAAGACCAAACAACTACTATAATACCCAGACATCTGGCCCACGACGAAAATAAAACCTTGAAAGCAACGTTCCCGAAACTTCTTTGAAATCGCTAAAGCATGTTTCATATTTTCCCCAAGGTTGTATTCTTCAGTACGTTTTTTTTATCAACATCTAGCTTCAAATTGCCATGCAAAAGTGACACAAGCACTTTAATCAATTGGCAGGAAAACCGTTCTGGCAAAAACATGGCATGATTTCCAGTTTGCCATTATAGCCAGGGGCATTTAAACCAGGGTTTATTAAATGTTGGACGTCAAGCAAGCGGATACTGGCTTTGGTTTAAGATGGGTGCGCACTCTTGAGTGATGATGAATCCACGGGAAAAATTCGTTGACTGAATCTAGGTTCATTGATCCATGTTGAAAATGAAGCTCTTTTACACTGTCCCCTATATAAAGATGTTACTAAAAATATGTTATCTGTATGTTCAACGGTAAATACTAGTTTTGTTAATTTGCCTGATGTGGAACAAGTAGCTTTTATTTTGTCATGCCCATATATTTTAAGAGTTGTTGCCAAAACCTGCATGGATGTTTTAGAGTTAAGAAAATCTGTGATTTATACTTAGCAAGCTTTTAAATTTGATTTTAAAGCTGTTGCTTATTTCATTTATTTAACTGTAGCATGAATTGTACTTTTTTATGTATATATTTATCATTTTACCTTTATAGTCTTTCATAATCCCAACATGGGATGGCTCATCAAGTTTTATATTATTGTTTTATATATACAATATTTGTATGAGGTGAGACTGACATAAAATATCTGTCCGTCTGTCTGTCCATGCCATGGACTTTTGCCTGTTACTTTTATAATGTATGAGAGATACGGTTGACAGCATTTACTTAATGAGAACTCAGATTCCTTCTTGTTGTGTTTTTAAATAATTGACTGAATAATCGATTTTGACATATTTAATTAATGTACTCTGTCATGCAGCGAAGAAAACTTAGTCCATTTATTCCATATAGTTATTTATTCTAGTAGTCAATAGATTCATCAGCGTATTTAATTTGCGAGACATGTGCATTTACATAAATAATGTGCTCAAGTGGAAACAAATCCATTGGCTCTGAAGATGTTATTTAGCCTTTGTATGCTTTATCATCTAAGATTAAACAATTTGATAAGCTATCATAAACGAGAGTTGTCCTGTATATGTTTCAGAAACGTCGAAAGTTCTCAACATATCATGAACAATGCAGGCACTGTACACAATGGAATATGGAATAATGTATTTGTAAGACTAAACTAAGTGTTTCTTTCATAACAAATTAAATCTAATCAAGATGTGAATTTGGCAATCAAATAGTTAATTATTGGTTGCAACTTAAACAACAAGAAACCTCATAATTTTTCCATTGTTAATTGGTAAATATGTACAGAAAACATTGTCAACTTCAAAAAACACCAAAAAACGTTTTCATCGGTCCTCGAATAACAAAGATATCGCCCTTCAAAGTGCGAAAATTTTAGGCTTCTCAATTTGACAGTCTGAAAAGGGATTCTACCGGGTGAAAGACATTGCCTTTACTGCGCATGCGAGAAAGGGCGATGTGATGTGGCAGGTTATGATAGGCTGAGAGAAGTTTTACAGATTGTGTATTATTACATCATATACAGAACGGAAATGGGCCTAATCAATGTAAATATAACAGACAATGGTGGTAAATAAACAGAATAAACATCTTTTAGCACGATTTAGAAGCTTCATCTGTCCGGCAATAAAACAGAGTAGTAATTAAACAGTTATGGCACATCGTAACTGATTATGTAATTACAGGCCTAGGGAGTCGCGCTTGGGATATTTCACACTCTTTGACAATGTTGTTACAAGAATTAGGGGATGTTGTTTTAGAGATCAAGCATGTCTGCCCATCTATGACACGCCCAGTTGTCAAAGCACTAGTCATCCATTGGTCAACAATAAGACGAACTAGATCCAATCCAAAATTAAACATTTAGAATTTATCATATGCATTGTTTCTGTCTTAAGATGAACACATACAGTACACATGAGATGGAGTATTTTGCGTTTACAGTGACTTCAATAAGGTAGGCTTTGGTCACATGATATGTAAACTAAACTTTGTGCATTCAAACTTATATGTATACATATTTGTTATTTCAGGCAGTTGTTTGCGTTAGAAGTTTACAAATATTTAAAATTTAAAATAACATTATCTCAAAGAAAGATATAGAAGGGTATTTATTTTACGCTGATGAGTTGTCTCTTTGTAAACTAACATTGTTTCTTTATTTGATTGAGAAACGCTCAAGACATGATGAAACATGGTATCAAAAGGTGAATATCCTGAATATCCTTGTATTGCGAACTTAATACAATTTCATGACATGATGCCTCAATGACTCTCTTTCCGAATATTTCGTAGTGTGTATATAGCAAAACCTCATTCAGATTATATAAAATTACTTCAGGATTATTCATAAGTTCCTTAAAGCATTTCACTAACTTGTTTAATTTGTCTTCAATTTTATCTGGCCACTCATCACAAAATGTAAACTTAGAACTACTATATTCAAAACATAACTATACCGTTATATCTAAGAGATTTTCAAAACATGATTGAATATTAAGATTTTGCCTTGATGAAATATCCTAATGTTTATACAATTAATGAAGATATAACCTTAGCATTTAATTGCTTTGTTGTATGTTTACGAAAATCGTTGTTTCAATACTGTCACTGTATATGATATGTGTACTGATCTGTCCATGTTTACGTTACGTCACTATTTTGTTTCTTTTTTAAAAATAGATATGCGAAACATAGTTCTATGACAGGGCTATGACATACCATGTAGTCTCATTGATGAATTGACGACTTTAGATCCCTCTGTAGAAGCCGTGATTAAGCTATCAACAGTCAAAAAGATTCAACCAAAATTAAATGTCTTCATTATATGTCTCACTAACTAACCATCATACTGGTAAGTTGTTTTCTTTGTTTGTATAGTAATTATACGTAAGTAAGTAAGTGACCGCTTGACTCAATACTGTAAACAATAGCAATAGCCTGACCAGTTTGGCGAGAAAGGGCGATGTGATGTGGCAGGTTATGATTGGCTGAGAGAAGTTTTACAGACTGAAAATATGATGTTTGTTTTCAAAGTCATTAAATGACTATTTTGCGCATGTTTTTGAACAAACAAAATATCAATGTTATCTCAAGATATCTTTATGTATCCATTTCTGCATTGTGTACCCCCTCGGGGTTACATGTTGTTTAAAATCATTCCATTAAAGAACCACTTCGTGATTTTCATCATATATTGCTTAGCTGTGAACGAACGTAAATAGTATAATGCATTCCGAAATGGCAATTATATGTTTATCAGAGGTTAACTATTTCGTATAACCAGGAGTACGATGGTTATATTTATAACCTTACCTCTTCACATCCAATGTGCGTTTGGTCGATGTGTTCTCGGTTCGATACCACAAACAAGTTCGGCTTCGCCTCACTTCTTTGCGGTATCGCACCTCGAAAGAACATACAACCACTGTGTTCTAGGGTACGTCAAGGTACCCAACACCTTGAAATGTTGACTTTGTATCAAAGACATATTTACGAAAGAAAACATAATACCAAAACAATTTTAAAACGTAGTTTATTTACAGATTTATAGTTTATTTTACTATAAAATGCACCACATGGTGATATCATTTTGTGCTGTGTGCTTATCCATGATGAATGCAAACCTCAAGGTCTTCTAGTATTTTCATCTTAACACGCGCACACAAATTCACGTCGTTTTCGGTTAGCTGAAAAGCTTCCGCAAGTAGGACACAGAATCCAAGTTAACAATGTTTCCAATCCTTTGACAAGCTAAACTATGTTCCATGCATAATTATGGTCTATGTTGAATTATCCGTAATAAGGTCGACTTTAATGTTGTTTGGATAGTCAATCATATGTCAATATGTAGTCCCTGAAACAAAAGTGTATCGTCAGTTGTAAGAATTATAAATTGTAAGAAAGAAATATGCTAAATTAATTCCAGGGTAATAAGCTTATAAGCACCTTGTTACATTATTTATCAATAATATGTACACATTGCTATATACATTACTAAATTATATTGAAAATAATAATGACATTAACAATCATTTTTCAACAGCAAAATGCATAACTATTAACTTGGTTATAGCCAGCTTGTATTATACCTTGTAAACCCTCTGTAACATATTTCAGCATTTTCGTAGATCCACGCATAAATAACATTCAGCGGCAAATACATGAATATACTTAAAAGTTCAACTCAGCTATATTTCCTCCTGAAAAGACAGTGAAACGCGGCCATAAATTTGTTAAAAACAAGAGACCACTTCATTTCCGTCTCCACCTTCAAACCATGTGCTTTCGATTGTGTACAGCTCCGGTGATGTGATATTTACTTAAAATCCGTGCATTACAAGGTGAAATTGACAACGTCCGTGCAGCAACACCTTTTGCTTCATAAAAGTGAAATATTTGATGGGCTGATAGTGTATTCAACCAGGGAAGTGTAATACAGTTATAACATCCCTGATTAAACATAAGAATATCATTTGCCATGAATCACAATTTCGGTGACGTTTTTGACAAATTGTATTCACATTATCTAATTTTAGTTCAATGTAGAATATTGGTGTTTTTTGTAAGTCGAAACAACTAAAAACAGATTGCTTCTTGCTCAGATTTGTCTGATTGACAACATCGCCATGACATGCTCAATCTGCACGTGAAATTCGCGTATTGTGCAAATGGAATGTTAAGAAGTTGAGTGTCTTAAAGTTTTACCCCATAACAACAACTATCAAATACATTGTAACTGAATATTTGTTAAAATGCAAATTGGTAAAGCCATGTTGTGTATGTGAGATAAAAAATGACCACATCCTCGTAGCTATCGGATATAACCTTCTCGCTGTCGCTTGAAGGTTATATCCGATACCTCCTCGGTTGTAGGTCATTATCTCAACCATAAACATACATGTTCGCGGAAGGCAAATCAACACGTCCAGTTTACATAACTATGAGTAATATAAGCTATCAAACCTCCCTGTTGTTAATTAAAGACGTCGATTAGCTTTTTAGATGATACTATCTCGCAACAGTCGATACCACTCGATCAGATGTCACCATTGGTAAATTTTGGCATAGGTAACCACCAACATCTCATGAAGTGGCTCTTCAGAGGTAGATCGAGTTTGCTGTTAGGGTAAAATATGTTAACCGCTGTAGCTTATCAGTAGATGGAAAGTAAATTTGAAAGGTAAATCTATTCAGTGAAGTGGTAATATAAAGGTGCAAGGCGTTAAGTAAATTATTATGATTGAGTTGACATCTTACTCCGATACATACGGCTAGCCAGTGGATTGACGATAGTGTCTAGTTGTAAGAGGAATGCAGTTTTCTCAATATATCTGACAACTGGGTGAAACTCGGGTACGAAATACAAACATTTTGGAACAGGTCATACCTGAGATCCGAGTAATATGGACAATTTACTAAGAAGTGAACTTCGTCTGCGACAGCCTGACGACTACAGTGACGACAAATCCTATAAACAAGAGGTGTCACAGGGCGGGAAAATCTACCACGTTCTAGTTCTAAGGGAAGTGTACCACAACGCAGAAGAAGTAGAATTATTATTACATGTGCTCGTGATCTGGTGAAGCAATTTCTTCGGAAAAATACAGGCTCGATTATGATATTTGAACATGATAATGCATAACAGCAGCTAACATAGGAAGGTAGTTAAAGGAAACTTTTTACAATTATTTTCCATATGTCCATTATTTTCACAATCAAAGTATATGAATTTCATTTGGCTTTTAAATTGTACATGATTATACAACAATAAGCATATCAAGCCCCTTGCGATGACGAGTTCTAAGCTCCTTACAGCGTATGTTTTCATTAGCGCTGTGCTGAGCTCGCAAGCTCTGCCGCTAACGAGCTAACGAAGCCTCAGTCGATAAGTATGAGACACATTTTTATGGAAGACGCAAACCCCCTTTAAAACATGATTACACTTTTTTGTAAAATGTTATGACTGTAATATTTCTTCTTTTTTTTCACCTTCTCTTCACTTTATCTAACCCGCCATCATAACCACCATTTTCAAAAAAAATTGACAAATCCGAATCATCGTCATCATCACATCATCATCATCATCATCATCATCATCATCATCATCATCATCATCATCGTCGTCGTCGTCGTCAGAATATGTCACTGGGGATGTAATAATATTCATGGGTAAAAATGACAAATTTCATCCCAGTGTATTCGATGTTACCACTCATATTTGCCAAATTTGATCGAGGAGATGGGGGCTTCATGGTGACCCTGTTGACTGGTGGACTATAGGCATCAAAGAGTGTCTGATTATTGGTTGCTAGACGTAAGCAGTCATACAAGATAAGTCCCATTTAGCAAGAAAATCATAAACGGTAAATAAAAAAATCTGGAAAACTTAGGTACTAAGAAGGGCCATAAAATGAATTATTCCTTAAACTACAAATTTGAATATCTATGAATAAAGTTCTCAAAAATTGAAAAACCATTGGCGCAGAGCCTTTAATTCATTGTCGTTACATAAACGTTTAGTACCTTTGTTATATAAGTATATGTGAATTTAAGCAAGAAATTGTTAAAAGATACAATCAAACCACCTCAGATACAAGAATTCCATTGAATGGCTTTGATACAACGGTGGAAACATATTTAATCTCCAGTCTCTGAGACACAAAATGTAATCTTTGAATAACAATAGCGACAACCTTTGTCATTTCTGAAATCAAGATAAGAGAGTTATTTCGGTCCATAACACTATCAACGTCAGAATAAACTGGACAACCCGATCTATGTATTATTTGAATATTTTTGTGAACAAAAAGCATATTTAGTTACTTGATTCTTAACAATTTGTTAAAATTTCGATAATGTTAAAAGTTTGAATGACGTGTACGCTTTACCCAATCTTATTAAAATATGATCTATATTTGCTACACTACGCTACGCATGTAGCGTAAGGTAGTGAAGCAATTAAGATATAATGTTAATGAGATTGCGTTTTACCCTTCCTCTTCTAGACCACAGGACCACGTTAATTTTGGTAAATTCATTCGTATTTACCTCCCAATACATTAACCAGGCCAACAAGTTAAGAAAACTTACAAAATTGCATTTAACGTTGGTTAATGGTCAATAATCCGATTGATATGTTCGCTTTGAACTATCAGTAACGAGATTGGTAGATGCATTTTGGTCCATTCAATAGGTTCATACATTGACTACACAAACCGCGGCTCATAGTAAGCCTAGTGTTAAGAATTTGCAAGGTTTGTATCATGCAACCTTCTTAGCTCTTACGTTATATTTGATTGAGTTCTACAAAGTCTGTGTGTATTTCATTCAATCAATGTCAAAATAGTTCATGAGATGTATTACTCGACATTGAAGTGAAACAAAATATATTATATATATGTCAAAATCTAAGGCAATCAAGGCTGTTCCTCCAGTTATTGTTTGTTACAACATGCATGTGTATAAATCATAGCATATCAGTGAAGTATAAATCAGGTGTGTTAATATCGAAGCACGAAAGCAGTGATAGAGATGGAGATTCTGGTTCATTATATATAAGTATATAATCCATTTCGGTGATTTATATTTCAGATCGTAGGAAGCACTGGAGCTACTTAGTAATACCTAACTTATTCCTTTACACGGGCTATAAAAATAACCACAAAAAAACAAGTCAGAAATTCCGTTTATCGTGTATTTCTTTGAATGATCATTTAAAGGGGCAGTAGCACGTTTTTTGATAAATTGATAATTTGAATTTCTCACTGATAATTGTAAGTGAATGCTAAATGTATTATTTTGACAGTGTCAAAAATCTCATTACACAAACCAATCATCCATTGTCAGAGGACAAAGAATGAAGTTTCACATCAAATCCATTGGCGGCCATTTTTGTGTGAACACCTTTAATTCATTTTTGTAAGAAAAAGGAATCGCATGGCTAAACTTACCGTTATATAGTGGAATTATTACTGCTCCATTTAGTTTAAATACATTGTCTTTCAATTGAAACCATTAATTTTCATTTTCCTTCCATCACCCTATATTCCCCCTAAAAACGTGCTACTGCCCCTTTAAAGGGGCAGTAGCACGTTTTTAGGGGGAATAAAAGGTGATGTCAGGAAAATGAAAATTAAATATAAATTGTTCCAATTGAAAGACAATGCATTTAAACTTAATGGAGCAAAAATAAATCAAATATATAATGTCAAGAATAGCCATGCGATTCCTTTTTCTTACACAAAATGAATTAAAGGTGTCAACACAAAATGGCCGCTCATCGATTTTAGGTGAATTTTCATACTTTATTCTTATGAATGTTAGAGATTTTTGACACAATCAACATAATACATTTAGCATTAACGTTCAATTATCAGTAAAGATTTTAAAATATAAAATTATCAAAAAACGTGCTACTGCCCCTTTAAACTCTAAGTTAAATTGACACGAAATTCATTGTTTAGACAAAAAGGGTAAGGGAAAGAAGTGCTGCAGAGATATAACTATCCTTCTAAGAACCATTGAAAATAGTGGTACCTTCATGTTTTAATTCTTATAGCAGAGCCACCGATTTAAGATAGATAGCTGTTAAACTGTGAAACTGTCGAAAAAAATATGTTGAGTCATTGATAAGGATTTTTTTTACTGTGGCACTAGGATGCTTCCGTAAGTAACGAATCGTGTTCAACCTGTCACATATTCTACATGTGTAGAAAACATGCATCATAGATGAACATGTAGAAAAGAACGTATATATCGCGGCGATTTAAATTCATGTTTCTTGGCCAAATGTTATTCCTTTTTTTGCGTTATAGTTTATGATTTATAGTAGTAAAAATTAAAACATTCGTCTAATTCAATTCTTTAATTAAGAGAACATTTGTTTAATATTTGCTTTGCAATCACTAATAAGTAAGGGAAAACCAAAAAGCTTTATTGAAATGATTAAACATTTTATGAAGAGACAGCATCCTGTCTACTGAATAGGAGTAAACAAAATCAAGATTGTATGTGAACTTTATAGGTGTCCGTCAGGGCTGCCCCCTCAGCACATATAATTTTATTCTGTGCCTAGAATTGATAAACATTAAATTTAGAAGTATGGATAGAACATTGGAAATAAAGCAGTGAAACGTGTGTAATGCAGCATCCTGTCTCAGGGTACGAACGTTAAGCTAACTCTACTAATCTGTACCCTGGGCTCAGAAGCTAGATTCGCTCGCGCGGCCCAACTGGGGATATAGCTAATCAAATCATTTTCTCACCACCTTCTCGATAAAATTTCAACGAGAAAATGATTTGATTGATTCGTAATAATAAGAAAAAAAAAGATTTATTAATGATAAAGAATATGAGAAATACTGATTCAAGTTAAGTCTTCATATCTTGGGTGTACCGATATGACAAAAATATGTATAAAAAGTAAACACAATCAAGAAGATTTGATTGATAAAAGCTGATTCGTTGCTCTCTCGAAACAGTTGTACATTAGACTAGTCTCCGAAATATTGTTTTCAATATTGACAATATTTTTAAACAAACAATGTATTATAACAAAATGGAGCCCAGAAGATGCTTTAACTCACCCTAAAGCTGAGTGATCTAGACTTGCTATACTGCAGTAGACTTGGTTTGTCGTCATCAAGTGAATATTTTTGTTGTAGGGTCTGGATGACAGACTGAGTTGTACATGTGTATTCCTTTTATTCCAAAGAAAGACAGTTATATCAAAGTTGATTAGCAAGAAATTTATAATTGCGTAAAATGAAGCATGATAAACTCGTTGTTTTCTTAATATCATTTTGAATTTATTTCGCAATCGATACAAGCTTTCTTGAGAAAGAGTTACTTTTAATCTTCTACAATTTTACGAAACTCAAAAAATTGTTAAATCAAGAAAAATGTTTTATAGATGATAATTACAAACCCACTCCATTTATCAAAGAAAAAATAAAAAAGAACGTTTCCGTTTAACCGCATAATTTTTTAAATCGATAAACCTATCTGAGTAGAAAGATAGAATATACAAAAAGTCTTAAATAAGATTGGAATATACAACCCCTTTTG
>OU744722.1:62822336-62952199 GCA_916613615.1 Steromphala cineraria | reverse complement strand
TGCAAGATGTGTTATGGGGTGAAAATACTGAGAGAGGCAGATGTTTAGAGGAAATGTTATTTGATAGAATAAAGGCAATTATGAAGACAGAACAAATTAAAAAAAGGTAGTAATATGGGGAAATAGAAAAGAGACAATAGATATATACCATTTAGTGTGGTGCGTGTCACGGGAATTTAGATAATGTATAGAAGAGAGAAATGGTCATGGATGTAGATTGGCAAAATACATTAACTGACTACAACAGTGACAGATATATTTAACGTCCTGTCAGTCGGACAAGAGTTTGAGGTGGATTTAGGGGGACGATGGATGCGATGTATTTTGGGATAATGAGTTAGGTTGATATGGCATGCAATATTAAGAAGATAAGTGGAGTGCAGGATCGACAAGAGTCAGATTGTTGGTCAGAAACCATTTATAGTAATTAAAAGATATGATTAAGGTAAAAGTTTTGATGAGTAGGGAACTTAGAAATATTTAAATGTGAACTATGACCTGTGCAGGGATTGGTAGGTTAGAGGACCGCCTGGTAGAATGAGTGACAGTTGGGTACAACAAAAGGTAGCTGCACAGTAGTTTTAGAGAGTTAGTCCAGGAGTTCTCAGAAATACCAACTGCATGCTTAACCCTTGACAGGCGTCTTCGGCTGGGTCGGAGCGGCTTCTTAGAGGGAACCGTATGGGTATCGTATAGCATGCTTTTCGGAAGTATGGGGGTTAGGTAGGGAGTAAGGAATAAGAATGTATTTTTAAGGTTTAGATTAAAGTGAGCATTCAGGGGTTAAGTTAAGCAGGTTAAATCGTACTAGTAGAAGGTTAAGGTATTGATTGTAATATGATGTGTAATTTGCTTTAAATGTATTTGTAATAAAAGGTAAAAACATTGTATGAGTTGTTCATGATAGTTAATTAGTTAGTAAGGTAGTACCTCGAGTAGCCAAGCGAGTAAAAGATACATCCCATGATAAAGTTGAAGTAAGGCACATAAACACGTTAACATGACATGGTGAGATGCGGGTTTTCTCAAACTATTTAGCTTTGGGACAGGTTCTTAGTAACTACAATAGCAGGAAATTATTCATTTAATATTCTTAGGGGTTAATATCAATGGCGGGACAGTCGGTACTGGCTATCGTTAGAATTGAAGCCGACTGGTAGTGTAGGTATAGTAGCGTTGAGTGGCCGACAGACCGCAACGGATCGATATTTGGAGTAAAGCTTTTCTGTAAAGCGGGATGTTTTGCGGTGTATTGAAGTTGGGAGAATTAGATTTTTAGCAATATAAAGTTGATTCATTAGAAAACAAAGGTTAATTTAAGGAAATATTGTATTTACATATATTATTAATTGATATACTGTTTTACTATTAGAAGGAATTCCGTATGTTTATTGCATGGATTTGTGTATGAGATTTATAACTATGAATTATTCATTTGATAATATGTTGTAAAATATTGTTAGGTAAATTGTGGAGCGGCTTTCGGAAAATTTGTTAGTTAATTGAAATGTGTTCAGGGAGGATTCATGAAAAAGGTAAGAATTGTATAAGTTGTGTTTAAGACTAGGTGTTATATTTGTATCAGAAGGATTGTTAGTTACAATAGCCAACATTGTGTGATGGTTTTAAGGTTTTACATGTATTAGTTATATATGTGTTATTAAACAAGTAAGTGGAAATTCAATTGGCTAAGGCGAGGGTATGTTTATAGTATTTTAAGTGATAAAATATATTTGGTGTAAGAATTTTAATAGTTGTAAAAGTCTAGCGAAATATTTAGTGTTGAAAGGTCGGATTATTATGTTTAAAGGAGGGCGAGTCTAGTTATACAGCCTATAGTATTTGTCATAGCGGGCGAAGGGCTATTGTCGGGCTTGTTATCGCTAGTGTTCATAACTGTCAATGGAATAAATTGTGATTTTGATTTGGGAAGATGTGTACCTTGGCTAGATTGATATGGAATTAATATTTTCGGCCAAATTACTCAGGACCGGCGGAGGAAAAGTCACTAGTAGAATAATTTGAAAATTTGTATTTGGAATCTCATAAGGAAATTATTAAGTGACGTTATGTTATGGTTTGAAATTATAGGTTTTATATGAGCAAGTGGCAACTTAGGGTATTATGGAATATTGAGTTACTATTTTAAATATTTAAAGGTTAGAAAGGTTTTTCAAGGGTGTCGTTTGCAATATTTGATTATAATAAGATATTTAATGTTAGTTAAATACCACGAGGGTTAAGTGGAGATAACAGATAAAAGTAATGCCAGGCTTGACGCAAGGAAATAATTTTGTAGTTGTAAAGGCTGAAATTCTAATGCAAATAGAGTGGTTATTACAAGTATTGCTCCAGAAACTTGCTTTATTGAAGCAGGCTGAATTTGCCTTGTATGAAGCAATTCATTATTTAACGAATCTGAGACAACAATTGGAATTGACAAGTTTGAGATGAATTAGCAGTAGCGGATATGGAAAAGGTGGTTTAGTGTTTCAGTTAATATGGTGATTTCCTTGTGATATGAATAACGGTCCAGCTAAGGGTACAAGATCCAAGGCGATTAGTGATAATACTGGGGAAGTCAAGCAGGGTGCTATATTTCAAAAATCATTTAACTATCCGATTACACCGGATGACAGTTTTGAAGAAATTAGATTTTTCAACGGGCCAAGTCATACTTAGGGGGATATAGAGAATTTCACACCCAAAAGTGAACCGTTAAATAAGATAAATGGAAGAGGGTTTTCAGTACGAATTGAGGATGAATCTTTGATAGGCAGGACTAGTTTGGGGACAGGCGTTGACGGAAGCGTGAAAACTGTGTTATCATTTGAAGACGAGAAAAGTGCTTTGGCTGAGGGAATATTAATTGGTATTGGTCAGGCGAGTTTTGAAGATAGAAAGGATAGTTTAGAGGTTATTCAACAAGTTCTTCAAAGAGATACAGACGAGTCAGCCAAGGTCAGAGGTCAATTAGAGGACAACGCTGTTATTACACAGGAGGCCGAGAGAATATTGTCAAATGTACAGTTTGATTTAGACGGGGAACAGATTGTTTGAGTGGACGGCCAAATTGGTTTTAAGACAGGCAAACCAAAGGTAGGGAACGCTCATATAGTTGTCAATCAAGAAGAATGGCAGGTATTAGATACAGATAGGAATTTAAGTGATACAGAAGGTGGTTTGAAAAGCGAAGTTATTAGCTAAATTGTAAGAAGTCAGTTAATGATAACTTGAAGGGACCAAGGTCAGAGGAAGTTTTACTGAAGTTCTTAGTAGAACAGGGCCTACCAGAGGCTAACGAAGTACCAGGAATTGAAGAGTCGGTTGTTATTCAGGTCGATAGTGTATTGGAGGGGATTGAGGATAGAGTGTTGTCTTTTGAGTCCCCATACGTAAATATTACGGATACCTCATTTGATATAATGGGAGATAATAGTATTCATCCAGAATTTTTTGATGGTACAGACCATTCGGTAGCTCAAGATTTTTTGGCCCGATTTAATCATTATGCTGATTTTAAAGGATGGCCTGAGGTTCAGAAACTTAAGGCGTTCCCTTTATTTTTGCGTAAGAGTGCGTACTTATGGGTTCAACATGTAGAACTCGAAACTAACGATGATTTTGAAATTTTAGAAACTAAATTCAAAGAAAGGTTTTGCCACGCGGTACCAAAGTGGACAATGGTTAAAGATTTTCAATCTCGCCGACAGAAACCAGGTGAGAGTCTTGATCAATATTTAGCTGAACTGACAAGGTTGGCGACATTGTTAGGAAAACCTGAAAGTGACATTTTAGATTCTTTTGTGAGCGGCCTACCCGCACGCGTTAGAGCGCTTGTTATAATTCAAAAGCCTGAGACTCTTGCTGCGGCTGTGGAAGTTGCCAGATTGGCACAAAGAATTGCCGAGGAGGATACCAGAAGTATAGTTCAGGGTTGTTTTGAAAGGTTAGAAAATGTATGCGAGAGAATGGAGAAGCAACAAAATGCAGGATTAAACTGTGAGTTTCAGGTACCTCCCGTAGCAACATTTGAAAGGAGACATCAGGTACCGGATCCAGGTCGCTGGCAGGGGAGACCACCAAGGCAGTTGGAACGGAGACAGTCAAGGGAACAGGGTGTTTCCGGTATTGGACCAAGGAGGGAGACTTCGGTCCAAAGAGTACGATGGACTCACCCCTCCAGTGACAAGACGCACGCACCCGTCGTTAACCGCTCGGGGAGAATCGCGGAGAGGACCTGTTTCAAGTGTGGCGGTGAGTTCTCAGAGTCACATATTGAAAGGTGTCCAGCTCGAGGAGCTGAATGCTTTAATTGTGGCCGCCTTGGGCATATTCGGCGTGTTTGCAGAGCGCCAATTCAGATGAGTAATAGATGACTAAGGGGACAAGGTCTAGGGGCAGGCAGGTTTTCTAGGCAAAGTGAGCGGCGGAGAGTTATGGGACATTTTTGTCATAACTGTGGAAAATCATGGGCCTCTAATACTAATAGTGGTTGGGTGTATAGAGATGACAGGCACTATTATACAAGAGATACAAAGGGGAGCTACGGTAGTAAATGTAAGGAGCCAGGCCAACCTGACGTACGTCTTGTTAAATATGCCAGACAGGATAGATTGACTACAGATATGGGTAGAGTTTTTTCTGGTGTAACGGATACAGACTCAATAATGAAAATTGGACTTCGCTTAAATAATTGGTTAGTAGAATCAATTGTTGACACGGGGGCGTGCCTATCTGTGCTCACAGAGGGTATTTTGAGAGACACAGGGTTGTGGCGTGAGGAGAATCTCCAGTCGCCAGATGTTCAGAATTTCAGAGGTATTAACGAGGACGTGTTTCCGGTACTTGGTCAAATGAAGGTTAAATTTGAGTTAGGAGGTCGTTTTTATGAACATTCATTTTATGTGGTAAAAAGGTTAATATTTCCAATGTTCTTAGGGTTGGATTTCTTGAGGAAACATCAGGTAGTAATAGACTTCAGAAGTGATACAATAGAAATACCGGGTGAATTACCTTCTCAACCTTTGTGTAGTGTTGATAGTAAGGAGACAGTGAATGGGGAAGTAGAGTCAGATAATCGTTGTGAGATACCGGTTAGAGTAATGAAACATACCATTGTTCCAGCTCATTCGGAGATGACAATAAAGGTTTATATACCTTGTTTTACTGAAACAGATGACATATTGTGTGAGCCACTTCAGTGCTCAGGCGAGGAGGTAGGTGTATTGGGAGCAAGGTGTGTAGCTTCGGCTCCAAGAGGGTTAACATCTTATAGGGTATTGAATCCTCATGCTCAGGATATTGTTTTGGAGAGGGGTCAACAGATTGCCTCGTGTTGTCACATTAGTAGCGATCAGATTAGCCAGTTGAAAGAGGGAGAGAGTCAACGAAACCGGACAGAGAATACTCAGTTGTCTATGAAGGAGGTAGATAGTCTGATATTAGAACTAGGGCTGAAGTTTGATGATGAAAATTTAGATGAATTACAAAAATCTCAGTTTAAACGGTTAATAGCAGAGAATAGGGATTGCTTTGCAACGTCTTTATCAGAGTTGGGGAGGTGCGACTTGTTAGCACATGACATCGATGTGGGGGACGCGAAACCAGTGAGGCAAAGGTTTTATAGAGTTAACCCGGAGGCGAGACAGGAAATTAACAGACAAGTGGGGGAGCTAGTTAGGTTAGGAATATGTGAACCACATTATGGAAGTGAGTGGGCCTCTCCAGTTATCTTAGTTAAAAAGAAGAGATTGCAAGGTAAACCCCAGGAATATCGTCTGGCAGTAGACATGAGAGTGGTAAATAGTGCGACTAAGGTTAAAGAGATATCACCATTGTTGAGAATAGATGATGTTATTGATTGCTTGGGGGAGAAAAAGAGTCAATATTTTTCCACTATTGATTTGTTCTCGGGTTATTTCCAAGTGCCCCTTACACCACGGGCACAAGATATTTCGACATTTGTAACTCAAGACGGGTGTTTTCGGTTCAAAAGAATGGTTTTTGGTTTGTGCAATGCTCCGGCTACGTTTTCCCGTGTGATTCAGGATGTATTCAGGTCTCTTAATTGGAAAACCACGTTGTGTTACTTAGACGATATTATTTGTTTCTCACCATCTTTTGATCAACACCTGGAAGATCTTAGGGACGTTTTTGCATGCCTAAGAGCAGCTAACCTAACGGCGAAGCCTAGTAAGTGTGAATTTGGTGCAAGGGTCGTTAAGTATTTGGGACACATATTTTCAAAGGAAGGGGTCCAAGTTGATGCCGAAAAAACTAAGTTGGTTGACAAGTTTCCGGTTCCGACATGTCAGAAACATGTTCGCAGTTTTTTTAGGACTGAGTGGTTATTACAGACGTTTTGTGAAAGATTATTCCAAAATTGCACATCCATTAAATAGGCTGTTGCAGAAAAATCAGAAATTTCATTGGGGTTCAGAGGAGGAAGAGTCGTTTCAAAAGTTGAAGAAAGCTTTAGTTAGTCCTCCAGTGTTAGCATTTCCAGATTGGACAAAACCTTTCATTCTAACAACAGATGCGTCATTAACAGGTATGGGTTTTGTCTTGGCACAAGCAGACGACAAGGGATTAGAACATGCAATAGCTTATGCCGGTAAAAGTTTGTCACAGGCAGAGCGTAACTACAGCATTACAGAGCTAGAGCTATTGGCGGTCATTAGTGGTATTCATCATTTCAAGGAATATTTGCAGGGAAGAGAATTTATAATTATGACAGATCATAAGGCACTCCAATATCTTACCAACAACCGCACTAAGTCAGCAAGGCTTATCCGTTGGTCTTTATTTTTGGGAGAGTATAATTTTACTATTAAGTATCGCCCAGGAAAATCTATTAGCCATGCAGATTGGTTGTCAAGGTGTGAACACTTGGAGCCAGGTGAGTCGGATATTTTGGAAAATATAGGTAGTTTATTCTCAATAGCTAAGGGTGAGGATGTAGTGGTTGAAGTAGATAAGGACATGCAGGACGAAAGTAGCGTGGAAGTAACAGAGGGTAAAGATAGAGAAGTACTGGATGAGCTAGACACACAGGTAGATGGGGATCCATCACTGGAGGATATACAGGCTAAACAACAGGCGGATGCAGCATTACGTCCAATAATTGATTATTTGAGTACAGGGTATTCAGACTCAACGGGTAAGGACAGCAAGTTATTGCAGGCTCAGTGTCAGGAGTATGTCTTGGATAATGGCACACTTTTTAGACTGTGGGGGCCACAGGTAACGGGAAATTGGAAGAACAGGTGTGTCAAACAGGTGGTTATTCCAAAATGCTTAGTTAATAAAATTTTGTCCGCGTATCATGATAGTTTGATGGCAGGTCACCAGGGTATAGATAGGACATTCCAACATATCAGAAATAAATATTTTGGCGTTCAATGTATACAGACATAAAGAATTATATTCAGACATGTGTAGACTGCCAGCTGGTTAAAAGGGCCTATGGGCAACGTCATGCGCCGTTGAAACCTCTACCAATAGAAGGTAGGCTGTGGGATCGTGTGCATGCTGACACAATAGGACCTCTACCTATTACTACGAGTGGCAATAAGCATATTTTAATAGTGACATGTAGCTTTAGTCGTTTTACCATGGCGTTCCCATTGAAAACATTGGAGGCAGCAGAAGTAGCAAGTGTGTTCTATGAGAGATTCATTTGTGTCTTCGGAGTTCCTAGTACTGTACTTACGGATAATGGAGGGCCATTTATTAGCAGAATATTTGCGCATTTGTGTAGGATTATGTCTATAGAGACTTTGCGTACAGCAAGTCATCACCAAGCTACAAATGGCGCATCAGAAAGATTTAATTATTTCTTAGAGGTGAGTTTAAAGTATTACGTGGACAAAAAGCAGAATGATTGGGATAAGTATTTGTCTAGTATCACTTTTGCATACAATTCCACTCCCCACTCACAGGGGACAGCTTTTAGTCCATATTTCTTAGTGTTTGGCCAGGAAGCGAATCTACCCATTGATGTGGAGCTAGGGGCAACAGCGGGGTTGCCACAAACGATTCATCAAAGGGTCGAAGCAATTTCAGAGTTAGTGGGTGTCACAAGGGACATTGCCAAACAGAATTTGATAAAAGCGCATGAACGGGCTAAAGGTTATTTTGATAGAGGGTCCAAGATGCCATGCTTTGAACTAGGTGACAAGGTGTGGGTAGATAGGAGGATGATAGAGCCAGGTTTGTCAAAGAAGCTTACTCCAAGTTTTACAGGGCCTTACTACATTTGTGATTTAAAGGGACACTGCACTTATCAGTTAAGGAAAGTAGAGGATAATGGTTTGCTTAAGGTACCAGTTCATGCAAATAGATTGAAACTCTATGTAGACCCAAGTATAAGAGACACTATTGGTCAGGAAGATGAGGTACAAGCAACAGGTGGCAGTGAGAAGGTGGTTCATGACATAAAAGATAAGGCTGCAGTGGCAGAAGTTTCAGTAAATGGACCAAATAAAAATAAAAAGAAGGTTTCGTTCAAGGAGTCAGTTGAGATTATACGTGAGGATGGAGACATGGAATCGGATAACGAAGCCGACGACATGGTCGATAGGGGCGATGATATCCAGTTGGGACAGCCCGAGGTGTATAAAGTAAAACGCATTATGGCACATAAGCTTATCAATGGCTGTTCTTTCTATAAGATACATTGGGATGGTTATCCAGTGTCAGAAGCTACATGGGAACCAAGCAAGAATTTAGCGAAGGATTTGATACAGGCATATAAAATTGAGCAGACTATTAAGAATAATGCAAAGAAAAGACGGAAAAAGAAACGTTATTAGAGGTCGTCGTATGGTGAGGTACCTCATAGGGGTTGAGTAAGTCATGGATACTCAAGAATCGTGAACAAGAATTAGGTATGTTATATGGGCTTTTGTTGTTTTCATGATGGACTCTAAGTGGCGTGTCGGCTTGGTAGCCACGACTTGATCTGAGGGGTTCTGAGATGTTTGCCGCGGGCTGCGGATGTTCATGGAAGTTTCTGTCCAAATAGAGACAGGGTGACACTAAGAGTTACAGAAGAGTTACAAGGGGTTATGCCAGATAACTTTGATTTTATATAAGAGCAGAGATATAGTATAGTGTTGTGTGAGACAGAGAGAAGTATATAATGTTACAAAGAGGGAGATACAATGAATAAAGCATACACTGATGATGACTATACAGTGGATACAGTATGAGTCTATGTGAAGATGCTGTGAATATAGGGTATGAAGCAATGAGGTCAATATGATCCAAGGAAGAGATAAATTGAGTATGGAGTAGTAAAATATGAAGAATGGTACGAAGACATATATACGTATAGACTTATGGAGATCTATATATATGTATAATAGACATGACTGTAAAGGTGATTTTCGTACAGCATCCGGAATGTGGTTCGTGGTGCTAATATGCTGTTTGGTCGGCGTGATGGAGGCCAAGCACGGTCCAGTTCACACGAGTTCAGTGTTAGGAACCCAGTATGATGTCTTATTTTTGGAAGACATCTCAACTTGATATCGCTCGTAATAAGATGTTACAGGTATTTTATTCTTAGGAGCTTTTGTTATGATGGTTGTTTCTTATAGCGTAGTGGGCATACCGGAAGCAAGGGTGCACACTTGCGAAGGGATGTCTTCTACATAAAAAAGCTATTAAGAGATAATTATCTAATTAATTAATTGAGCATCATTTGTTATCATGGAAAAGGATGAGATATCGTGTGATAGGGTCCAAAAGGACTAGACAAAATAATGAGAGAAGTATAGAGTTATACTTTGAGTACAGTGACATACGGTGAGAGAAATGAGGAGTTATACATTGAGTATAGTGGATACTATGGAAAGTTGATGGCCTATAGCTATTTGAGTACACAGGCCAATACTGTGAGTGAATTATTGACGTATATAGTACGGTATATGAACCGATAGTGAAAAAAAGAGAGAAGAAGATGAGTTATGTACATGCCATACAGTTCATGTTATGATGGACATAGGGTGAGTGAGTATTCACATGGAGGTTATGTGGTAATGGCAAGAGATATTGAAAAAAATGAGCATAATTAATATATAGAGATACACAAGGGAAGCTGTTCCAAGGTGTCAAGTTTGTTGTGGTCATAGTGGACCTTAGATGTAAAGTTATGCATAGTGAGTTACAGGAGATGAGTACTGTCTCGGACGACAGGACAAGCTACACATATAAATGTATCTATATAATTATTGCGGGATGAATGTTGTAGAATTATCATATGTATGTGTAGACCCGTACGGGAAGTGATGATATTTGTTTTACAGCCACAAGGATGTTACTCGGTGTGCTGTTATGCTGTTTGATCAGCGGGACGAGAACAACCCAGAGAGAGGACCAGGAGACTTCGGGGCTGGGGGCTCCATATGAAATAGATATTGCACGAATAATGGTTGCATGTTTTATTTTCCGTCACCAGCTTCCAGATTTTGCTGAAGTTCGAGGGTTGCAGTTCTCCAAGTTTAATCTCAACCAAGACAGGAAGAGATGTTATTCTATTTTCAATACGGATTTGTGTATCCGTGTATCTTCACCGTTGACATGTGAAGAGGTGTTAGTTACGTCTCTGACAGTATGTCTTCGTGACATTAAAATAACGGCGGGGTCAAAAGTGAAGAACATATGACAGTCGTGAGGCGGCGGTCCAAATATCTCTTCTATTATGAATGCGATAATTTAAGAGTGATTATGGCGGGACGAGTATTGACAGTAGCGAATACTGTACAGGTTTCAGGGATTTCAGCGGGGAGTCTGCAGAAATTACTTAAGGAATCTGCGTCCATTTTCATCTTGCTTAAACATAATGGTGTTGCGTATCCGATACATTTTGAGTGATTGCAGGAAGTATATGGATGTTGTCAATTGAGTATATAATAGTTCGGAAGTATATAAATTGGTCAGTCGGGTATCGTTGTCGTTCATATTTAGGTGTTGTGTGTCTTGTCGCGTATTGAACAATTTCCGAATAATCCTTTCCTATATAGACGCAGATTCGTTATTACCACGAAAACACTGGACGAGTTGAGTTCGTACTACCGATAACAGATAGTGGGCGACATTATAGCGGTTTAAACGTAAATAAGGAGGAGTATAGTATCGAGACCCCGTGTGGTGTCGGGGAGGGTCAACTTATACCCTGAGATAGAATAACACTCCGGTTTATTGGTGGCACTGAAAAGTTGACGTCAACATACCTGTCGTAAAAGGCGACTAAATCGTTTGGGCATATGTTGGTTGTTATAATAATAAAATAATATACATACATGGGAAGTATCATATTCCACCAAAAAAATATACTGTGGGGAGTCCATGAACTTGTAAGGTCGTCTGATACAGGGGTTTCTTTTAGGATTCTCTGCCTGTGTTCCCGTAATCTATGAAGTAGACATAATTCGGATGGATTATTGTGGTTCTGTCAATGAGTGTATGACATATCAATGTAATGGCAACAAAAAGAACGTTATGTTTACATGTGGGCAATGTATTTAGTTCATAATTATGGTATTGGTTATATAAAAAAATGCAAACACATTTTATGTTGTACATTGATGGTTTTGACTTTGAGCTGGGCAGGTGGTTCGCTGATGCTCTCTATATATATGTTTATTATATATCGAATGTTTATGGTGCCACGTATATGTACGGAAGGTCACACAGTTCTTTCATGGATACTCATTACCAGCTATTAGAGTCAGTTTCTGAAATTATCTGCCCTTGGCTCAGAAAGTCAAATTAAAGCGCCCGGCGTTACGGTTGAACGGCGGCCAGTGCTGCTGTGCAGCCCCCACAGGGGGTTAATCTCGTTGCATCATATAGGTTAAGTAAACAAGCATCGCTTATCGGGCAGACTGAGCTCCTCTCCTTGGTCAAATTTAGCATATGTACAATCGTGCTCTTAATAGTCTGTCATCCAGACCATAAAGCGGAACTATTTAATCCATGACCAACCCAGTCTAGAAAAGTATAGCAAGTCTAGATCGCTCAGCTTTAGGTCTGAAGTTAAAGCATCTTCTGGGCTCCATTTTGTTATAATACATGTATTGTTTAAAAATATTGCCAATATTGAAAATATTCTTCTGAGACTAAATTTTACTCTAAGCTCTTTATAGTTCGTCTATTTGATAATTTACAATTATTCAAGAATAAGATTCAAAGAATTAGGGATGTGATTGAACATTTATATGTCTTGGTTGATGCCCTGATACCTGTCCCATACAGGTACATTTTTTCGATGTGTTCTTTAAGTTTAACTCTTCTGTGTTGTGTAAAACATTTTGTCAATGTCTTGTCAATCTGGTAAACAAATAATTCAAATGTAATATTGGTGTTTAAAATGTTCTTTTAAAGGAAAAGAAAATAAGGTCTTACATATTTTATTTGAATCCATAGAATCAAATTTATTAACATTCATGGTTTTTTCGAATACAACCATTGTATTAGGGAATGCCACTTAACTGCAGTACAGCATTTTATTTCTATTTCAATTAAAATCGCGTTTGAACATTTAAGATTGCTTGTTTATTGTTAATTTTGGTGCTATATGGTGTATTAAAAGTATATCTTTTGCGATAGTAGGCGAACAGAATACACATTTAATATAATTTGAATCTTGATTCAGTTAGTGAGTACATCAGGTAGCTCCTCTGAATGTTCAGTATGCCTTGAGGGAAAACTCTGTGACACTTGTGTGTAATTCATGTAATAATTAGCAAAAAAAACAAGAAAGTTTTTGGTCATCATGAATTGAATGTAAGTTATTCGGAAGTGACTTCTTGTATTTATCTAAAGTCTCGTTTCATCCAACATGTGAATAAGCTTCTCCCGTTTACGAACTTTTGTATTGACGCCTAGAGACTTCAATTACTTCCTGATGTCGGCATCGCTCATTACAAAAAATAAGATAAAGGAAAGCATAAAAAATATTTCATAGAAAAATAAATCTCAGAACGCTTTCATAACAACAAGGTCGCCCAACAAGCCTAATCGGTCTCTACTTCTTTGTTCTCTTGATAGCCACTTGTTTACCATATATGTGTGGTAATGCATTGCATTTAGATACTTGTGTCAAATTTGACCGATTATTGACTAAGTAGTTATGATATATGCACCAATTGACTTCTTTGAGTGGCCTTTTAGAAGTTTGTATGTTGAAGGAATATAACTCGCTTTGCAAAATAAAATTATATAGTTGAAGTCCATATAAATTATCTTTGTTTATGAAACAATTGATGGATGAAAAACTAAGCTTTACATGCTCATTCAAATGAGCAATATCTTTTTTCCATACAAGAATAAATATATTCTAGCCAAAAATAAAGTAAGTTAGGTTCATTTGCAATATTTGTCATTATGAATAATGATCTATTTATTCCATTATAAGCTGATATTTCATTAAAGTTCCAATATTCTCAAATGACAATGTCAGTTATGCTTAGTCTAACATGGTAACAAGTATAGCTAAACCATCATTTATCCACAACCACGGTGCATTAGATACGAACCTTTAATACAGTCTAGGTCCTAATTCTGCTAGTCTTCATTTGAAATAAAAAGCCTAAAGAAAAATATTATGAATGAAGGTATTTTAATATTTCACTCTTACCACGAATGTTAAATGCAAATTGATATACAATGTTCCCCTTTTCACATAGTGATATTTGCTTAAGGTAACTGGACATTTAACATAAAACCGATTGGTCTTTGTCTGTCGAGATACGCATTGGTATTGAATACTTTATCTCATCGTCAGACTATTGTTACTCATTAATGGTATTTTCTTCTGTCCATCTTTGGAACTATGTATTGGTGGCGTTTTTTAACAATACAAATGAATTTGATTTAAAATTGTAGCAGTATATCTAACAAGTGCATTTTACTGAGTTAGACACTTGCGTTAAAGACACATGGAACACGAATTAATATTTTAAAAAATTACTTTTGCATTAATTTACTTGCTAACCATATCTAGACGACTCTACTGTATGTAGGACGATATATTCACATATTTAATTAAAGTGATATAATAGAACAATAAAACTTACATGTTCAGAGTTGGTTCTGGAAACTTTCAAAAGTGTATCTGCTTCAATCAACTGATGTGTGCGTTTTTGGCAACACTTAAATTGTGTTCCGATTACAGAATGCAATCTATTTAAGATACTCAGTTGCATTGCGAATTGCATGTGTATTCCCTTATTTGGTAAGGGATAGACTTTGTATATGATCTTTTCCCTACAAAAATTGTCAACTGTCGCTAGTTATAAGATAAAGTTAAGCTATTAGGTAACATACAGATGCATTAGCAGTAACATCTAATGAGTAAATGTCGATGTATATCTCGGGCACATATGTCTGTAGGAAGGCTTCATTCATCCCGCCACATATGGGGACAATCAGGTTTTCAAATCCAAAATCGAAATTCTTATTAATTATTATTTAATTGAAACTCTGTTTAATTCATATAGTTTGTTTCAACAAATTGATAGAAACATCAGAGTTGTTTAATGATATATCACAAGTATTCATACATTACCACACAGTTTCTGCAGATTTCTAAATGTGAGCTCACACAATGTGCTCAAAGTAAGATAAGCAGCACAGGGTTATATTACAATACAAACATAATTAAAGAATACCCACTGTGACGAGCTAAGACCACTCAGACCGGGACTCGTGATTAGCGAGGCGTGACACAGAATTATTCAGATTTTCTCAATTTTCTAATGATCTGGGAACAATGGGTATTTGGGTTAAAATAATTTTGATTTCACCTAATTGAAGAAGAATATTTCATCTTTGGAACCCAGACCTTGAATTTTAAATCCTAAAAGCAGAAATATATCATTATGCCCGTGACAGATACTCACTTCGACAAGATTTCATCCAAATATATATGTTTATAAGGGCCGATATGAAAATGAAACAGACATTTGATAAAACGCTCGGGAACAATCAGAAAAATTGTTTTCTGAAAACTAAAATAACCATCATAAAGAGCATAAATTGATCATTACGAATATAACCTTGAATTTATTTTAACCATATTGGTTATTAAGTTACATGAGTATTAAGAACTGCTTCTACAGTAATCTTCTACAAACGCATAGCTTTGGCGAGTGGGATTCTCACGCATGCGCAAAAGGGGGTGAGTATAATAGCTGGTAATGATCTGCGAGACGGCAGCCAAGGTTCTCTATTTGGGAGAATATAACGAGTTATTGTCGTGTTGTTTTAAGGGAGATAATTCTGAGCAATTTTACAAGAAACACCTGACCAGTGAATGGTTATGATGCATAGTTATATGATGTATGAATAATGATAATAATTGGTTCACATCACTTGATAGTGATGTAGTCATATTGTTCTTGCGGTGTTCTGTCGTATTTTTCTTAAGTGTTATAGGTGCTGATTGTCCTAGGAGGATATGGTCGTTCCCGTGCGGAGGAATATTGGTACTCAGCTCTGGGGCAATGACTAGTTACGGTCGACTGCTTGGTGTCAACCACTCAAAGAGACAGAAGTAGCTGCGATAGTACAGTCCGGAGGTCACCGGATAACTGGAAAACTATAGGACCAGTAGCCGTGTCTGCAGCGAAACCAGAATGAAACGTGGGGACGTGTCTGAGGGGGCGTGTCGAAGGATACGCGTCCGAGGAGAGCGATACCGAAATGAAACCGAAGCGACGTGTCTGAGGGGGCGTGTCGAAGGATACGCGTCCGAGGAGAGCGAAACCGAAATGAAACCGAGGCGACGTGTCTGAGGGGGCGTGTCGAAGGATACGCGTCTGAGGAGACGGGTCTGAGGAACTGTCGATGAGTCTGGGGGTCGCCCTGTCGTCAATCAGGGATGACCTCTGACAACCAGAAAAGCAGTGGACTGATAAGGCAAAGACACTTGTTAACGTGCTTGGCTATATACATTCGGAAGTGCGGACACTTGTACATGTGACTGTACACCGTGAACCAGTGCTATGACATTCGCATGTGAATGTGCGTGAAGGGAACAGTGACCAGAAGCTGAACTTTAAATATGGTATCCTCAGGGTTCGATGGACAATTCTTATATTTTGAGATGTGACTTGGTGCTGACTTGACATTCATTGATGGACTTCTATGGCGGATTGTGCACGATGAACTTTAACGTATTTATGATATACCGTGCTATACCTCAACTATACCATGGAAGACTATGGTGTTATGAACTCTAAATGTGTTGTTTCTCTTGATGGGAGGTTTCCATAATATTGATGTTGCATGTTTTTCTTTTTCAGGGTTAGAGTGTTATTGAATGTGTTTGCATTGCCAAACAATATTGGGTCCCAGTATGATATTCTAAATTCAGGCATAGGTTCTAAGGTGAACCGAGGTTTGGTTAACGATGACATAAGGTGGCGTTTGATCTACCGTGGTGTACCCAGTATTGGATGGTTTGATAGGTAGGATGTTGAAGTTCCTCGAGTTGAGAACAACTCTTATTCGACGGGGGGAGATGTTATGGGGTGAAAATACTGAGAGAGGCAGATGTTTAGAGGAAATGTTATTTGATAGAATAAAGGCAATTATGAAGACAGAACAAATTAAAAAAAGGTAGTAATATGGGGAAATAGAAAAGAGACAATAGATATATATCATTTAGTGTGGTGCGTGTCACGGGAATTTAGATAATGTATAGAAGAGAGAAATGGTCATGGATGTAGATTGGCAAAATACATTAACTGACTACAACAGTGACAGATATATTTAATGTCCTGTCAGTCGGACAAGAGTTTGAGGTGGATTTAGGGGGACGATGGATGCGATGTATTTTGGGATAATGAGTTAGGTTGATATGGCATGCAATATTAAGAAGATAAGTGGATTGCAGGATCGACAAGAGTCAGATTGTTGGTCAGAAACCATTTATAGTAATTAAAAGATATGATTAAGGTAAAAGTTTTGATGAGTAGGGAACTTAGAAATATTTAAATGTGAACTATGACCTGTGCAGGGATTGGTAGGTTAGAGGACCGCCTGGTAGAATGAGTGACAGTTGGGTACAACAAAAGGTAGCTGCACAGTAGTTTTAGAGAGTTAGTCCAGGAGTTCTCAGAAATACCAACTGCATGCTTAACCCTTGACAGGCGTCTTCGGCTGGGTCGGAGCGGCTTCTTAGAGGGAACCGTATGGGTATCGTATAGCATGCTTTTCGGAAGTATGGGGGTTAGGTAGGGAGTAAGGAATAAGAATGTATTTTTAAGGTTTAGATTAAAGTGAGCATTCAGGGGTTAAGTTAAGCAGGTTAAATCGTACTAGTAGAAGGTTAAGGTATTGATTGTAATATGATGTGTAATTTGCTTTAAATGTATTTGTAATAAAAGGTAAAAACATTGTATGAGTTGTTCATGATAGTTAATTAGTTAGTAAGGTAGTACCTCGAGTAGCCAAGCGAGTAAAAGATACATCCCATGATAAAGTTGAAGTAAGGCACATAAACACGTTAACATGACAGATGTAGGTTAATATAATGAAAATTAAAATAAAATAGTAATATAAAGTACATCCCAAATGACAAATAGTATGCAAAGCAAGGCTAACGGTCTTGTTTGACCATTGATTTCTCAATTTTAGTTCTCAACTCAATGACGACATCTACCCGTAAGTTTGCATATGTACACATTTACATACAGCTTATCTTTATAATCTATTATTATTCATAAGTTTAATTATGAAGCACCTCAGTGTGCCTTTAATACAATGTCCATCCTTTCCTTTAGTACATAAAGTGTGAAAGTGTGAGTGAGTGAGTGGGTGAAATGTCTTTGTCTTGTGTAAAAACACACACACAAGAAACCCTCAGAAATGTCTTCATTTTCCATAGCAAATGGGTTCATGCTACCAAGGGGATGATTTCATTTCTGTAACAGACATTCCTGATATAAACATTTAATAAAAAAAAACAAGTTACGAATAAGGGGTATGTTTGATGAGAATGCTATGTAGTTTGTGATCACAAGATTATCAAACAAGTTATTGTTTTTCATTAAGAGTTCTAGGTTCTCAATTTGGATACCTTTAAGTAATACAGTTTATGTTGTTGGTGTATTAAGATCTAATAAGATTCTAGGATAAATTAAGTGTCAGAAAGTGGTAAAAGTACATTTTTTTTTCATAAAAAAAATTGAACTTTTAAAACAATTCCTTTTTGCAACTTTTCCTTCATTTTGCCTTAGAGTGAACCAGTTTGAGAAAGATTAACCATCCTAAATCTATTTTTGCATGGTCGTAACACTAATGTAAAAAAATTGTATTTCTGCAAGTAAATTATTGCGTAAGCATTTTATTATGAACATATCATGGTAATTGTATGTTTTGATTAATTTTCATATACATGAAAAAAAAATGAAAATAGTTATGAAAATATAACGGCAATAAATGACGTCAATATATATCCTTAATTGGAAGTAGTACACTTAAATAAAAAGAAACAAGAAAATCCTCAATCGTACTTACAAATACGAAACAAATAGCGTGTACCATCTCCTATTTTTGAATTATCATTTGATTATGATTATGATTAAGAGACAAATCTTAATTAAAGGGGCAGTAGCACGTTTTTAGGGGGAATATAAGGTGACGTCAGGAAAATAAAAATTAATGGTTCCAATTGAAAAATAATGTATTTAAACGAGCAGTAATTATTCAAATACATAACGTTAAGTTTAGCCATGCGATTCCTTTTCTTACACAAACTGAATAAAACGTGTTCCCAAAAAATGGCCGCCAATGGATTGTATGTGAATCTTGATACTTTGTCCTCTTGATTATGGATGATTGATTTGTGTTATGAGATTTTTGACACTGTCAAAATAATATATTTAACATTAACTTACAATTATCAGTGAAAAAATAAAAATAAAAATTATCAAAAAACGTGCTACTGCCCCTTTAAAAAATCAAGATAATTAGTAATGACATAAGAATTCATATGTAGTACTTACTAAGTAATAATTGAATACCTAGCATTTAGTTAAGGCATTAAGGTACATTTGAATTTGGTGATTAATAATTCATTCGATGAAGATAATATCAAATTTTCTTTTAGTATATATGATATAATCTCGTTATAAGGTATAAATAGTATAATCGTATATCAACTTAACGGTATCATTACATACATGTAAGTATTCCATATCAGGAGAAAATCATCTTGAAAAGAAACATTTATCCAATAATAAGGACACATGTCCATCAATAACTAAAAGTGACCTTTTCTGGGTAAGTTTTACCTCTATTAAATTTTTGACTCCAGTGACTGAACAATTGCTAAAGCAGATCTATTCAATAACTCGCTAACTCAATATAGAACATGTTAGAAATTAAACCCAATTGGGAGCCCCTTTTCTTTCAATAGGTGGACAATACTTTGAATTGCATTCTTCTGTACCGTGCCTTTAAAGAGACAGTCCTATCGGAGTATGTTTTGTCGAATATAGATATATATCCTTTATATTGTTATATATGATTGTTAAATGATTAATTTACACTTATTTCAAAATATGTTACTTAGTTTAAGATTTAACTTGTTCTAGATTTAACAATTTGACATAGAAGAGAATGCATCACTTACGTACTGTTGAATTTTGTTTCCACTAAAAAACCCGATAGAACTGTCCCTTTAACTTGTACAGGAATTTCAACTCGAGCCAGACTCCTCCTTGTACAATATGCTATTTATAGAACTGATCTTACACCATTTTATCTATAAGTGGTAAGTGATTGCTAGGCAGGTTGTTACGGCTGGGCTGTCGTCAGGTAGGTTATTTACGTTAACCTGTTTCAAAAGGGTTCATTTGATTGTTTTAGCATTGTAATTGATGGATTCAAGTGTGATCTAGATACATAGCATTATTATATATGACATTTCGGTCTTGAAAAGACTATGTTTAAAGCTTAGTTACATAGCGCTCAGGGTCTATAACTTAGGTGGATTGATATGTCTACACAGGCAATGCAATGAAACTTCAGCTTTGGACCTAAAAGACTCCTCTACAAATCTTTCTAATTTCAAACTTTTTAGCGAAATTTTCATTTAAGAGACAGGACATTAGTCCGACTCTTGGAGACACCTGTAGCCTAACATATACATATTTATCTGCCATAACAAAATGGCCGTTGTGATTATCGATAACAGGCAGGGACAGATAAGAGGGATGGCTATTGAATCACACCTACCTTATGCGTCATTCAAGGTCAACTATTTTCATTTATCAAAACACTCTACTGACTTCCTCCCTGTCTACATATCCTGGGCAATAAATGACAAAAACTCGATTTTCTAATGTTCGCTGACACGAAATAAGTTTGAAAATAAAAGTTGTACACAAACGTTTGTACAAATGATTCATTGTTAATCAGATCCTGCGTTCTATGACTGAATTGTGCATCTATGTTACGCTTGTTCTGGAGTCTAGTAGAATCGAAATTGAAATGAACCACACACTATTCACTATCAGTATGATATTTTCAGGTTACTATATATAGAGCTTGGCATGCAACATGGCCCCTATCACGGTTACTGTGACACAGATGTCAGACGCCCGAAGGCTGATATCATGGGGAGTGGTGCAGGCAGTACTGGGCGATAACAAGGAATCTGTTTCTGGTCACATGCAGGATGTGATGGAGCGGTGTGTTCGGGAGAATCTGTTGCAGTGTGAGAACTGGACTAAAAGTCTGCTGCAAGATCAACTCGCGTGTAACACTGCAGCTGATGACATCCAGGCACTGAATGACCACATGGCCGATTACCTTACTCAAAGCTTCCGACAGAGAAACTCATCTCTGTCGCCAGGTGCTTTTAAACAAGGTTAGTTAATGATGTCTATGGAAGTATTTCAACTTTTAAAACTGAACATGATACATATTTCTTTATCAGTGAATATGAATCACAACTCAAACATACCAGAACGGCTAGATTCAAATTGATACCCTTATAAACATTAAATGGAATCATGTTGAGAGTATATCATTCCATCTAGATGGTCAGCTTGTTACGGCTAATACATGGGATAGAAAGGTAGAAATCTGATTGGAGGCATTTGAAGTTAGTTGTGCAATCAGCGAAGCCGTTTCAAAAGTGGTCATTCGCATAACCTCGGCCATCTCCGTGTGGTTCGTCAAAGCTTCCGTTGAAATTTAACATCCAGGGGAGGCTATTCTTTCTTTTACAAACGATCGCTTTTTATCTTCTCAGTAGTTATTATTTGGTTGATTAGTAAAATAAAATTTATCATAAAACAGATAATAATTTATTTAATTATAAAACCGTTTCTATCTAATGATAAACCCTATCCATATCTGATTTTCAAATAGTTTCCCTCTCACACTGTTATTGAAAAACACAGGTAAAGACATAATATTTTCCATGTCACTATACAACTTTTAATAGTCCCCGAGTCATGGATATCCAAAAGCTGTTTTCATTGGCTGCAAATAAGGGAGATATTTTAAGTTACAACTTTTTGCCGCCCAGGCGTAATAGAATAGAGGCTAATTCAGGTATGACTGAGTTGCCTCTTTGGGGAGAGAATGAATATCCACTGACTCATGCTGTTTAATCAATGCTTCTCATTTTTACAGGCAAACCCACTGAGCCACACATGAAGGTCCTCAAGAAGATGAACTATGACCTCACTAGGTATCTGAAACTGGAAGGAACTGTGCTCTTGGATCGGTTGTATGAAGTTGATATGATGTCAGAGTCAGACAGGAAGAGTATTATAGCCAAGACGACTGACAGGCGTAAGAACGAGGCCTTCATTGAGTTTCTATGTTCTAACTTTACGACGGAGAAGTTCAAAGCAAGCATCCTGCCCATTCTATTTAAAGACGACGTGCACATTGATCTGGCCGAGAGAATCGCTGATGAACTGGAAGCTACATCAACTGCTCAATCAATCCGATGTACGTTCTGTACGACGAAGGAAAGGGTAAACATTAGGAAACTCGCTGAGGGTCTATTTGAACAAGGGTCCATCTCGCTCTCTGTGAAGCACGACTTGTGTCTCTCAGAAAACCCTAACTCCAGCAAGTGGGAGCTCCTGTTGAAGAACATCCAGGAAGAGAAGAAGCTGCTGGATGTCCTTGAGAAGAGTTTCGAGCACCTGTTCAGGGAGTTCCAGGAAACAGGTCATCCTGTGCTGCGGTGCTGCTGTACCAACATGAAGCTTGGTCTAGCGGACATGACAGATTTTACTCCGAGCGACATTGATTCATGCTGTAAGTATAACGAACTTAATCAACTCGATATTGGTCATAAGTGAAGCAGACCTCTAGTAGCTGTTTGACAAAATATAAAATCCAGGACCACTGAAAGACGTTTTCTTGACGTTCATTATTTTCCAATCATTTATTTTGGAAGAAAAAGAAAACGTTTTGATGTATCATTTCTGTTACTTATATTAAATGTCCCCCGCAAAGCCTTGCGGGAGACAAAAGTTTTTCGGTTCAGTCCGGTTCATACCTGAATTAGCCTCTGTTCTATTACGGCTAATACATGGGATTGAAAGGTAGAAATCTGATTGGAGGCAATCGAAGTTAGTTGTGTAATCAGCGACGCCGTTTCAAAAGTGGTCATTCGCAAAACCTCGGCCATCTAACAATTTACTCATTTTTAAAACCGTTTCTATCTAATGATAAACCCTATCCATTTCTCATTTTCAAATAGTTTCCCTCTCACACTGTTTTTGAAAAATACAGGTAAAGACATAATATGTTCCATGTCACTATACGACTTTTAAGAGTCCCCGAGTCATGGATATCCAAAAGCTGTTTTCATTGGCTGCAAATAAGGGAGATATTTTAAGTGACAACTTTTTGCCGCTTTGGTGATCTACCGGAACCCCAGGATCTTGGCGTAATAGAACAGAGGCTAATTCAGGTATGACTGAGTTGCCTCTGTGGCTCAGTGGTTCCGTGGCTCCGCAATGCTTTCGTTTCCGGGCCATATCTTAAAGGGACAGTAGCACATTTTTAGGGGAATATAATGTGATGTCAGGAAAATGAAAATAAATGGTTCCAATTGAAAGACAAAGTATCTAAACTGAATGAAGCAGTAATAAATCAACTATTTAATTCAAATTCAACCATGCGATTCCTTTTTCTTACAAAAAATTAAGTTAAGGTGTTCACACAAAAATCGCGGCCAATGGACTTTATGTGAATCTTTATATTGTGTTCTCTGACTACGGATTATTGGTTAGTGTAATGCGATTTTTAGCTCATCTGACCTGAAGGGGCCCGATGGGCCCATGGCAGGGCATGGTTTCCGGCGTCCGTCCGTCAATCCGTTCATCGGTCCATCCATCCGTCCGTAAACTTTGTGCATTTTCATGTTCTTCTCCAGAAGCTTAAAGATACTATATCATACTTGCAATATTTTTTAAAGTATTTTTAATGTATACGTTGTATTTTTAGAAACATTTAGCGACCAACCTTGAGAAAATCGGACCAAACTTCATCAAATAGGAGAAGATTTACCAAAAAATACCGAAACGGCAGTCGACAAAAGGGCGAATCAAGTGTGGCCATTTCACAACTTCCGGTTTCTAAATGTACGCTTGAAAACCGTCTTTGTCGCGCTCAACTAGATTTTATATTCTTTTTCACCGAATTAGGTATTCGTTGCTGTCAAAGTTGATACCCATCGAACGCAATTACAGTAGTTGAGACACGGTGTAAATCATACAAGCATAATGATTACGTCACCGAAAGCGGGTTCGTTCAATGGCAAGCCCTTTCTACGAGGGGTACTGTGCTTGAAGCGTCGAAATAAGTATGTTATTGTTGATTAAACAATCTAAAACTGATATCAAAATTTCGACGAAAGATTTTTCTACAAAGTGATGTATTTCATTTCTCAATAGCTAAGTTTCATCCTGAACCGCTTGCAAGTATCATACAGCATCTTTAAAGTCTAGAAAGCTTAAACCTTTTGTACAGACTCCTTGACTAGTAAGGATTATAAATAGGCAAGAAGAACTTATTCAATATAAAGACCATAGGCCCATGTACATTGTATACATTACAGATTATAATCATTTACGGTTTTGGTGCTAGATAATGAAACATTCTTATATTTAACAGGTTAATGAAATTTAAGTATACAACTTAAGTAATGAAGAGCGAAACATAAAAGCTTCTTTGACATAGTTTGCATACAAATATAGACAATTTACATATTCATTTTGCATTAGAGAAATTAGAGATGCATTACTTTTACATTGAATACTAGGCAAATATTTCATTCTTACGTCTTTATACAAAAGACACAAAAGCATAAAATGTAATTCGTCTTCTAAAACATTTTTACAGAAAGGACAATTCTAAACTCTCTCGTAATATTATTTCTCCTACCGGTATATTTCATTATATTCAATTCACCTATTCTGAAAAGTGTTAAAAATCTTTATTGCGAATTACCAACAAATATGATTCCATTTTAAAGAAGGTTTTCACAGATGAGTAGAAATCTAAATTTGAATGTTCATTAAAAAGAGAGAGAGAATATTTTGGGTATTACAATCTTTAACTCTCTGAGCGAATTGTTTAATAAATATATCAATATTGACAATATGTTGAAACTCCCATGCATAATTAAAACCATATGTACAAATTATGTTTCTTATCTTCGTAACCCACGATATACGATCATTTTCTTCAAGTCTTTTCAACATAAGGTAACATTGTTTCGGTTATCTATTTTCATTAATACACAATAATTTACACCAGAATTTTACACATCTTATAACTGTATTACAAAAGATATTTTGACGTCCACATTCCGATAACACAGCAACATTTGTGGCGTTCATATTTACACCAATAACATATTTACAAAACTTAACATGAAAGCTTTCCAACATTTTCTATTCATATTTCAGAACAATAAAGAATTATAGGCATTATTTGTGTGTCAAACATTTAAAATAAAATGTTTGGATTGAGATTTTTTAATGAACAATTGAGATGTTTGATTGGAATAAGAGCTTTATTAGCTTTTTGAATAAGGGTTTGGACTGCTTTCGACCAAGAAAGTCTGTTTGAAAAGAGTAATCCCAAATAACTATAATATGTTGAAGTTGTTATTGTGACGTTATCAAATAACCATTTTTCTGTCTTCTTTACAATGCCTCCATTACGAAAAACAAGTATCTTTGTTTGGGAAAAAATTACCCTCAAACCCCATTTCGTGCAAAATTGGGACAAAACATTTATTTTCTTTTGCAATCATATAACAGTATCAGAAATCATCAGCATAAAGTAACAAAAAGAGTTCACGTATGCAATTATTAGCAAGAACAAACCATAAGAGGTCATTATTTACACAACCAAAGGCTTTGTGAAAGTCCACAAATAAACAGTAAAATCTACCCTTTGACTTAGATAACTATTTTTGAATTAAAGCCTGCAAGGTAAAAACATTATCATCCGTAGAATAACCAGAGCGGAAACCAGCTTGGCATTCGGGATTCAAATTATTTAATTCTACAAATGATTTTAGTCTTTCATTTAAAATGTAGGTAAATAATTTCTCACAAATGTCCATGAATGTTCTAACGAAGAGGGAATATAATGCTTCGTGACCAACCAGAAGGGAAGTCACCGGAAACAAACATATAATTAAACAGTACATGTAGGTAAGGTAGTAGAATGTTGCCCCCGTATTTCCACATTTCTGGAGGAAGCCCGTCAGGACCACATGCTTTGCCAGGTTTTAAAGCAGAAAGGGCATTTGTAATTTCGTCTTAACTAATCTCCTTATTCAAAATATTATGTGAATCATCATCAGAAAGTAAATATTCATTTTGTAATATATATTGTTCAGCAAAAGATGCAAATTTTTCATCTATAGTTACATCATTGGTATTAAGAGTAGTCTGAAGATATTCAAGCCACTGTCTGTTGCTTATGTCTGAGGTCTTATAGTAACATATTTACCCAAAATTGATTTAACACCAGACCAAAGTTTCTTATAGTTACCATCCTTACAGGATTGAAGTAATTGCACAATCACAGACTCATAATGTAAGTGACTTTTCTTTCGACAGAGTTGTTTTTATTTATTGCGATTACGGCGAAATTCATAAAGATAATCGATGTTTTCTGTGATCCTGAATTTATCCAGACATAAGTTCTAGTGGATTATAAATTGTAGCTTTGGTGAACCTGTGGCCCCTAATAAAGGCCACAGGGGCCACGCTCTTAAGACATATTTTCATCTTCCTCTCCAGAAGCAGATTAGTGTGAATTATAAATTGTAGCTTGGGTGAAACCTATTCTCCCCCTCTTGTCCAGAAGTATCAGGCCTAGAAAGCAGAAACTTTGCGCGCAGACTCCTTTACTAGTGTTGATATAAATACATAGCTTTGGTGGCCCTGTGGCTTCTGAAAAGGGTCACACCCTTAAAAACTTTTTTCATCTTTTTCTCAAGGAGCATCAGGCCTATAAAGCAGACTCCTAAATTAGAAAAGGATGATTCTAAAGCACAATTGCCCACCCTCAAGCAAACTTGATATGGAACCTGATGAGCTACAGAGCCAATGGCTCTATTTTTGACAAACCTACAATTATCAATGAAAAATTGAAAAAAATTGGTATTTGATAAGATCTAGTAGTGGAGTGGTGACTTTTGTTCTATTCTGGTTATTATGAAGTTTTTATTTTTGCTGGTTTCCAGGGAAACACATTGAACTTAGTGCATCATCGGGGGTAGAACCATTTAATAGCCATAGCTCAAAAACTGTCTAACATTTTATTTACTAAACTTGATATGTGGATAGAATTAGTGGAGAAGTGGTGCCTTTTGTAATGGTTTCTATGGAAAAAAATTGAACTTTGTACATATTGCTGGTAGTGTCATTTTCGGATTAAATGTTGGGGCGGGGGACATCACAGTGCATAACATGCACGTATACGCGATACAAGGTTCTAGGCAACTACATTTTGGTTGGATAACACCCTTGGTGATCAAAAGGTAAACCAAATGCACATGACATGACAATCAAGTTATCACTTTCACTTTTAACGAAACTTGCCAGACACATTACAAAGAACAATATAATGCTCAATTTGGAATATATATTCTATTTCACGTTGTTAGCACTAATTTATCTAACCACTCAATAGCGATAACCAAACAGGGGAGATAACCAGGACAACTCTTCTCGCAGGCGCTAAAAGTTGGTTAGAAATCGGGGTACGTTTTTTCGTACCGTTGCCTCTTATTGCACAAAAAATCTAAATAATACAAAAGAAAATAGGATAACAAATCCAGAAACACTTATTTTTAGATTTTCATTTATGTGACGTCAAATGTTGACTTTAAAAGGAGAAAAACTTCAGACATGTAAAAAACGTATTTTCGCAAAGTGCACATGTCTACAAAAAATCATGATGTAGAATAATTATTCAGCTACAATTTGCACTATCTATCGGATTTTTAACACAACGTACTCACATCAAATTAAATAAAAGAACGACAATACGGTCTCAATCGCAGTAACTCCCACATGCAATCGCCCGCTTTCATTGGCTGTCACGATAAAAGCGTGAGCTAAAGTAGTGTTTGTAATCATCGTTTTTACCACTAAATATATGGTAAGGAACACCTTTCATGAATCTAATGTGATGTTTCTTGAGTAGATAGACGGATCAAAACTTAAAATAAAGCTTTAATACATGTAGTTATAACTTATAATTTACAATTACTCAGATAGAATAAAAGATGAGTAAAGATTTATGTAACCATCATATGAAACAAAAACAAACTTTTTTCCCCAACAGTATTTGTTTTTAACGTGTACAAACGGGAATTTTAACTTGCTCTGTTTCATAAATCACCTACATTGAATTAAGTTAATTAAATTCTTTTAAAAAATCAATTTTCTAGGCATTTTATATATCTGAAATTTCCTATTTAACCCTTCAATATTTTATAGATATATGTGTATTTTTAAAGTTTTAAAAAGGTATTTCGATAACTTATTCTTAAATTTGGCAATACGTGATACTCCTGTTTTGTTTAAGCTTATCAAATTTGAGGTATCGCTCGATATGTACATTTATCTTGAGACCATTAATCTGCAAAGTTGAGTCTCGTCTTAAATCGGTTGTAAAATATTCTGTGTTAACTTTAATTTAAAAATTTTGGGCTAGACAGACTCGGATGACAATAACAGTGACCATGACAACATAGTTTGTGGAACATTTAAATAATTATTGACAATATTCAAGGAAAAAATAAGACATGTTAAAAAAACGTGATGAGGGTACTCCCCTTTGAGGGTCAAAATTTTGTACCAAATGTGGCACCAAGTTTGGTTAATTTTGGTTGATTACTAAAAAATTACTGATTATGCCTACACTCAAAGAAAGAAACGCATCTATATAGATGAAAACAGATTTGTACATTTTGCATTAGTGATACTGGCAAGAGTAAAGAAGCCATAGTTGAATATGCGTTGTCAAATGAACGAAGAGACTTTGCAGAGCATATGACATATGTCGAAAGGTCAAGGTCACATATCAGTCAATATCTTGTACGACATTTCTCGATGGACATTCGCGTTCAATAGACTGGATAAAAATCCTGTTATGATGTCTTGAAATGTTCTGATAGTCTTCCCCAAAGCTAACTAGCATGTGACATAAGTGACCAAGATAGACTGTCGAATCCTAAATGGGCGTGGTCATTAAGTTCATCCAGGACAATCAAGTATTGTTCAATGCTGCTGAAACCAATCAATCAGAACATCAGTTAGTCGAGGCATGCCTTTACTATCAAAATCACAATGTACATTTGAATCTCAAACCACCAGAACCCCTAGGTTTAATTGAAAATGTTTTTAATGCAAAAGACAGCACATGCGTTTTTTAAATTCGTGCTTCGACTAAATTCGACTTTATAAAAAAGATTTTATTCCATCTGGGCAACATATTTTCAATGAAAATGTATTCTCAAGTTCGGGAATGGTTAAAGAAAATGTTTAGGATAGACATAAACTAGTGCCCAAAAGAAACGCTACCATATAAATCGCTAAATTACTGAACCCACTGCAGATTGATACGACCAACACATCGTTTTATCATTTCTTCAGAAATTAACTAACTTCTATGCAAAATTTTGAAATATTATCTTTTCATGTTCGTGAAAAACACGCATTTTAATAAATCATCGATTTGGAATCTTCTTAACTAGGCGAGATAGCATAGAGAAATTTGACACTCTTACTTGTTTTAAAACGTTCTAGAGCAGTGACACGTCCATGGATTTTCGTAAAATAAAGTGAATTACATCGAAAGTTGTGTTTTCTTACTTAAATTTCAAAATTCACCAAAAATTCTGCGCAAAAAACACTTTGAAATTGCGATTTATGCACCCCATGTGCGTTTGAAGATACACAAAAGTATCTTTTTCTGAAGAATGAAAATTTGCATACGTTTGGAAAAAATATATGCCTGTCAGATACACTTAAATTCCACTTTTTAAGGTAATACACTTAGTTTTGAACGACTTTAAAAGCTAGGTATCGTTTCTTTTGGACATTCAAAGATGCAAACATATGATTCATTGTAAAAATATGGGAAAATATTGGTCATGCGTTTTTTTTAGCACTGTGTAATAATCTTGTCATAATATTATTACATAATTTCAGCTGATGTTTCGACAAGTACGTTATGGCTACCAGAAAATGACGATGGGACATTGGAGGAGGACATAAAGATTGAGGGTGATGATTCTGATGAAGCGACCCAGAAAACCTTTTCGTCAACCAAAACAGAGGTGCTCAGGCAAACAGACCCTCAGGACTTTCTGGTATTAGATTATTTGGAACAACTGGTCTCTATTTCAGATATAAGTAAATATATCGTAAAGCAACAGGAGGTGCTTATTGATCTTGAAGATGAATATTTTGAAATGGAACTTCAGTTATCGACAGAAAAGGACTCATCATTAATTCCATGCATTACAAATAGAAGGGAGGATCTTTTGCCCTTAATCGAGAAAAGAAAATATATCATACATGAAACACAAAAGTTTAAAGATGCCGCAAAGGACCTGGAGAAGCAACTTGCTGAGCTTGAAGCTGGATGTGATGCTGAAAAACTTTTTACAACAGAAAAGGAAGCAGGAGTGATTTGGACCGAGAACACTGAACGTTTGAAAATGCTTGAAGAAGAATACCTACATAAATGCGGCATGCAATTTCATCGTCCATGTGTCGTTCAGTGACGTGTGGTATTGCATAAGAATGAAACTCGTTTACCTCGGGTTTACAGAAACTGTACTAGTAGATTTTCAAAATATCACTGAAATGGAAATGTAATTAAGAGTACGTTTGTGCTTCGTGTTGTAAGACGTAAATTTCTTCACACTCAAAATGTTATAATATTTGCCAATTGCCAATTTGATGTTGCTTTGTACAGAAGGCCCCGGCTTACAGATCAATCCATATGTAAATCACTGATAACTTTATATCAGAACTTATATCAACACACCAAATTATGATTTAACCATAGATACATGTAAATACTGAAACCAAGGACATTTTCGTACAGTGTCATTCGACCATCGGATACTTTCAGTTCATTAGCCGTTAGACTCTTATCTGTATTGGGTATTAGTATCAAGGATCAGTATTAGGATGAATATCTCATCCCAGAGTAATGATATGTACATATTCTGGTTCCCTGAGGTTATTAGACTGCGCTACGACTGGCTACTTACCCTTAAAGAGGTTAAGGATGTATTTTTAGCTCATCAGGTCTGAAAGACCCGATGGGCTTATGGCATGGCAAGGCGTCCGGTGTCCGTCCGTCCGTCCGTCCGTAAACTTTTCACATTTTCGACTTCTTCTCCAGAACCAATGACTCTAGCGAGCTGAAATTTGATGTGCAGACTCCTTGGCCACTGGGGATTCTTAATTGTAGATTTCATGACCCCATGACCCCAAATGGGGTCACAGGGGTCAAAACTTTAAAAACCTATTTTCATCTTCTTCTCCAGTTCCAAAAGGTCTAGAGAGCTGAAAAGTTGTGTGTAGACTCCTTGGCCAATAGGGATTCTAAATTGTTGATTTCGTGACCCAATGACCCCAAATGGGGTCACAGGGGTCAAAACTTTAAAAACCTATTTTCATCTTCTTCTCCAGTTCCAAAAGGTCTAAAGAGCTGAAAAGTTGTGAGTAGACTCCTTGGCCAATAGGGATTCTAAATTGTTGATTTCGTGACCCCATGACCCCAAATGGGGTCACAGGGGTCAAAACTTTAAAAACCTATTTTCATCTTCTTCTCCAGTTCCAAAAGGTCTAGAGAGCTGAAAAGTTGTGTGTAGACTCCTTGGCCAATAGGGATTCTAAATTGTTGATTTCGTGACCCCATGACCCCAAATGGGGTCACAGGGGTCAAAACTTTAAAAACCTATTTCATCTTCTTCTCTAGTTCCAAAAGGTCTAGAGAGCTGAAAAGTTGTGTCTGGACTCCTTGGCCAATGCGGTTTCTAAATTGTAGATTTCGTGACCCCATGACCCCAAATGGGGTCGCAGGAGTCAAAACCGTAAAAACCTTTTTCCATTAAAAGTCTGATGAGCTACAGAGCCCATGGCTCTATTTTTTCTAAGAATGATAGATCGTTATCGGTAGTACCATTATCTATGAGAATGCAATAAACATATAATTGAGACATTATACACATAAATTAGACTTTTAATCAGAACTTTATATACGGTATTTCGAACGCAGCCAAAATTAACAGGCGAACCGTTTGAAAACTCATTAGAGCGTCACGCCCTGCCCACCAGGCCTGTCGTCACTTACGTATCTACCATAATGTCTGCATCCTGTCAACCAGGCGACTTCATTTGTCTCGCTTCACTTCAAAATAGTCCCCAGATACCACCCCCCCCCCCCTACCTACATATTTATGGTATAAAAATTTCATTAACAACGAGCAAGAAAAGGTTGAATAATGAGTAATGAGAGTTAGTTCGTTCGTAAGGAGGTGGCACCGACTTTTGAAGGACAGCGTTGATTGGATCTATAGATAAGCCATAGACTTTACTGTGATTGGTAGCCGTGTTGTCGGCGATTTAAAGCCCGTCGGTTACAGGGGACTATTTCGAAGTGAAGCGAGATGAAGTAGCCTGGTTGACAGGATGAATGTCTGGAGACAAACCGCCTTCAAACCAAAACGATTTATGTGTTAAATTCTGATTTATTAAATGCCAGAAGCAAGTGCAATAACATCTAAGAAATACTCTATATTTGAACATTATGAAACGGTGAGTCGATTTTGTTTACGTTTTCCTTTTGATGGATGTGACTGTACCAATATGCGGAATTTGATATGCAAAACAGTGTGATCCCAAATATAACATTGTTGCATTTTCAATACGAATCGAAACCTTATATATCATAAATAGATCAACCACTGGTAAAATAATGTATGTTTAATTATTTTTTCTTGATATGTGTTGTAAAAATACGGAGATTGATCATAACTTACTATAGATTATCCACTGTGGCGTTTATCTTTTCATAATAGAAAAAAATATCAGAATAAATAACACATAACCGTCCACACGTTTCCCTTCCTTTCAGATCACCATGGTAAAATGGCCTCTTTAGAATATATCTTTATTTTGCAGTAAACTCACAAAAATGTAACATTATGTAGGTATTCGTTTGTAGAAAATATTCGGTTTGTTCACTGAAAACATAAACAATTTGGTATTTGTCACCGTCGGAAATAATAGTCAGTATATGTTATGTACGATTCAGCAAACATCAGACAATCAAATTAACACTTTAAACAGACAAGTCTTGCCACAACAGCGCCAATTAAACAAGGAAGTTTTATCATGATGCAGTCTTGTTGTGTCATTTTTTGGGTTTTAAAATATACAATGCGACATGTAATACAATAATAATTAGCTTGAATAAACTATTATTGAGCCGTCGGATATCTAAGTTTTCGGAATATACAAAACTTAAGTGTATTTTGTGACTACTTGTATGTTCAATGAACGATGAAAAAGTTGTCATTAAACGTTGAAAAATGATCCTTTGGTGAAACTTCTCCACTTCTGCTACGTCATAGAAGGTAGACACGCTCGGGACACGCTTCAGTGACCACAGATTTGATTGCCGAGGCTAATTAGGCAGTGTATTGTAAAAGCTGTATTTAGGCAGGTTACCGTCCGATTTCGAAAATTCAAAGTTGAATCTAATTCAAATTGCATGTTTTACGAATCCCGAAAGTGGCCATAGACCATTCCAGTCCCCCTTTAAATTGTAAAGTTTGGTGTAGTTCTAGTAGACTTTGTGGGTTTTTACATTATCTTTTGCATCAGACTATCTGCAATAGTAGAATTTCCCCTACATGTAAACACCTGATTTATACTTCACCGTTATGCTATGATTTATACACATGCATGTTGTAACAAACAATAACTAAAGGAACAGCGTTGATTGTCTTAAATTTTGAAATCTATTTAGTTTCCTCGCTTATTCACTTTAATGTCGAGAAATAAATATCTCATGAACTATTTTGACTTTTTTGTAGTGAATACAAACAAACGTTGTAGAACTCAAATAAAACTATCTTCTTTAACTTATTATTAACAGAATGGTAAGTACACATGTAGTGTTACTTTGTAAGAAATACATCATCAACAAATAACGTAAGAAGGTTGCATGATAGTTGATACAAAACTAACAAATTCTTGCGGTTTGGGTGGTCAATGAAAACCTATTGAATGGACCAAAACTCATCTACCAATCTCGTTACTGATAGTTCTAAGCGAATATACCAATCGGATTCGTTACCCTTTACCAAAGGGTAAATGCGATTTGGTAAGTGTTATTAAGCTTGTTGGCCCTGTTATTGTTTTGGGAGGTAAATACGATTAAATTTACCAAACGTAACGTGGGCCTGTGACCCACAAGAGTAAGGGTAAAGCGTACACGTCATTCAAAATTTTTAACATTATCGCAATTTTCAAAATAATACAGTTACTGTAAACTAATTGTTCAGAATTAGGTAACTGATTGAGTTTTTTTCACACAAATATTCAAATAATATATAAATAGGAATGAAATCATTGTGATTTTTTTCAGAAAGTCCAAATGCAACGCATTATAGATGTTATCAACATTGTCACGAGTTTTAAGGGATAATACTGTCGGCTCCAATCTTTTCCAGATTATTCTAACGTTAATGGTATTATAGCCCTAAACAACTTTCTTATCTTGATGTATAAAGTTACAGTGGTTGTTAGTTGTAATCTATCTGTGTCGCTCAATTGAATATATCGGTGATGGTTACCGATGATAATATGTTTAAAATGCCAAATTTCAACAAAGTTAATATTAGCTCTTCGAATGACTGAATGGCACCTTTTCTGAGTAAGTTTTACCTCTATTAAGTTTTTGACGCCAGTGACTGAACAATGGCTAAAGCAGATATATTCAATTACTCGCTAACTCAATATAAAAATGTTAAAAATTAAACCCAATTGGGAGCCCCTTTTTTTTAATGGGTGGACAATACTTTGAATTGCCCTCTTCTGTACTGTGCCTTTTATGAGACAGTCCTATCGGGATATTTTTTTGTGGAAACACAATTCAAGAGTTTTTCCTATATATTTTTTATATATGATCGTTAAATGATTAATTCACACTTATTCTTAAATATGTTACTTAGGTTAACATTTTACTTGTTCTAGATTTAACAATTTGACATAGAAGAGAATGCATCACGTACTGTTGAATTTTGTTTCCACTAAAAAGCCCGATAGAACTCCCCCATTAACTTGTACAAGAATTTCAACTCGGGGGAGACTCCTCATTGTACAATATGCTATTTATAGAACTGATCATATACATTACGCCAACAATTAACAATAAGAACAAGTAAATGAATGCTAGGCAGGTTGTTACGGCTGGGCTGTCGTCAGGTAGATTATTTACGTTTACCTGTTTCAAAAGGGTTCGTTTGATTGTTTTAGCATTGTAATTGATGGATTCAAGTGTGATCAAGATACATAGCATTATTGTAGAACATTTCGATCTTGAAAAAACAATGTTTATAGCTTAGTTACATAGCGCTCAGGGACTATGTGACAAAGGTGGATTATTCATATGTCTACACAGGCAATGCAAAGAAACTTCAGCTTTGGACCTAAAAGACTCTTCTACCTTATTCAAATCTTTCTAATTTCAAACCTTTTAGCGAAATTTTCATTTAAGAGACAGGACATTAGTCCGACTCTTGGATACACCTGTAGCCTAACATATTCATATTTATCTGCCATAACAAAATGGCCGTTGTGATTGTCGATAACAGGCAGGGACAGATAAGAGGTCTGGCTATTGAATCACACCTACCTTATGCGTCATTCAAGGTCAACTATTATCATCTATCAAAACACTCTACTGACCTCCTCCCTGTCTACATATCCTGGGCAATAAATGACAAAAAAAGATTTTCAAATGTTCGCTGACACGAAATAAGTTTGAAAATAAAAGTTGTACAAAACCGTTTGTACAAATGATTCATTGTTAATCAGATCCTGCGTTCTATGACTGAATTGTGCATCTATGCTACGCTTGTTCTGGAGTCTAGTAGAATCGAAATTGAAATGAACCACACACTATTCACTATGATATTTTCAGGTTACTATATATAGAGCTTGGCATCCAACATGACCCATATCACGGTTACTGTGACACAGATGTCAGACGCCCGAAGACTGATATCATGGGGAGTGGTGCAGGCACTACTAGACAATGACAAGGAATCTGTTTCTGGACACATGAAGGACGTGATGGAGCGGTGTGTTCAGGAGAATCTGTTGCAGTGTGAGAACTGGACTACAACTCTGCTTCAGGATCTACTCGCGTGTAAGACTGCAGCTGATGACATCCGGGCACTGAATGACCACATGGCCGATTACCTTACTCAAAGCTTCCGACAGAGAAACTCATCTCTGTCGCCAAGTGCTTTTAAACAAGGTTAGTTAATGATGTCTAGGGAAGTATTGCAATTTTTAAAACTGAACATGATACATAATTATGTCTTTATCAATGAAAATGAATCACAACTCAAACATACCAGAACGGCAAGGTGCAAATTAATACTCATATAAACATTAAATGGAACCATGGTTAGAGTATATCATTCCATCTAGATGATGATCCGCTTGCACCTCATATCCACTGACTCATGTTGTTTAATCAATGCTTCTCATTTTTACAGGCAAGCCCACTGAGCCACACATAAAGGTCCTCAAGAAGATGAACCATGACCTCACTAGGTATCTAAAGCTGGAAGGAACTACGCTCTTGGATCGGTTGTATGAAGTCGATATGATGTCAGAGTCGGACAGAAAGAGCATCATAGCCAAGACGACTGATAGGCGTAAGAACGAGGCCTTCATTGAGTTTCTATGTTCCAACTTTACCACGGAGAAGTTCAAAGCAAGCATCCTGCCTATTCTATTTAAAGACGACGTGCACATTGATCTGGCCGAGAGAATAGCTGATGAACTGGAGGCTACATCAACTGCTGAATCAATCCGATGTACGTTCTGTACGACAAAGGAAAGGGTAAACATACGGAAACTCGCTGAGGGTCTATTTGAACAAGGGTCCATCTCGTTCTCTGTGAAGCACGACTTGTGTCTCTCAGAAAACCCCAACTCCAGCAAATGGGAACTCCTGTTGAATAACGTCCAGGAAGAGAAGAAGCTGCTGGATGTCCTTGAGAAGAGTTACGAGCACCTGTTCAGGGAGTTCCAGGAAACAGAACATCCTGTACTGCGGTGCTGCTGTTCCAACATGAAGCTTGGTGTGGCGGACATGACAGATTTTACTCCGAGCGACATTGATACATCCTGTAAGTATAACGAATTAATCAACTCGATATTGGTCATAAGTGAAGCAGACCTCTAGAAGCTATTTGACAAAATATATATATATATATATATATATATAATCATGGACCAGACATTTACATGACGTTCATTATTTTCATTTATTTTGGAAGAAAACATAGAAAATGTTTTTAGGTTTTCATTTCTAATTGTTTATTGTATTATTTTAATTACTTAATTCTAGAAGTGATAGGCGTTTACTGGTCGTAACAATCCCCTTGAGTAATAAGGAATAGATTTCTTGGTTAAATTCAATATCTTGTGATAGAGTAAGAGAACATCCCTTATACAGTTTCCAAAGGTAGAATAGATATTTCTTTCTAGACAACTACACCTTGGTGAATAAGAGGGGAACCAAGTACACGTGGCATGACAATCAAGTAATCACTTTCACTTTTGACAAAACTTGTTTTTCAACACAACAGTTGGACAATCTACATATATGCAAATATGATTTTCGTTGTTGGTAACTTGCCAGACAATTTACAAAATACATGATGCTGCTCAATTATTACATTTGGATATATTCTGAATTCACATAGGACATTAACATTACGTTGTTAGCGACTCATTTATATAATTTAATCTCCTTATAATAGTACTACATAATTTCAGCTGATGGGACAAGTACGTTATGCATATCAGAAAATGACTTTGGGCCATTGGAGCAGGACATTGAGATTGAGGGTGACGGAGCGTCCCAGCAATCGACGGCAACCAACACACAACCTATTATAAGACGTCACAAAAATGCACATGATTTATTATACTTTTTGAACCAACTGGAATCCATTTCAGATATTAGTGAATATATCGTCAAACAACAGGAGATGCTTTTTGATCTTGAAGATGATAATCTTACAACAAGGACCATTAGATCAATGGGGTATCTATCGGGCTTGATCAAGGCAAGAGAACATATCATACATGAAACACAAAAGTTCAAAGATGCTGCAACCGACATGGAGAAGCAACTTGCTAAGCTTGAAGCTGGATATGCTGAACAACTGTTTATAACAAAAAAGGAGGCAGGAGTGATTTGGACCGAGAACACAGAAACTTTGAAAATGCTTGAAGAAGACTACCTACATAAATGCCGCATGGAATTCGATCGTCCATGTGTCATTCAGTGACGTGATACAGAAGAATGAAACTCATTTACCTCGGGTTTACAGAAACAGTAATGGTAGATTTTAAAAATATCAGTGAGATGGAAATGTAATTAATGAGTATGACGTAATTTTCTTTAGACCTAGTAAGGTATACTATTTGCAAATTGCTAGGTGTTGTACTGTACAGGATGCCCAGGCCTACGAATCAATTCATATGTACATCACTGAAAACTTAAAATCAGAAGCACTTTATCAACACACCAAATTATGATTTAGTCGTAGATACATCGTAAATACTGCAACCATTTTCGTAAATTTTATTCGACCATCGGATACTTTCAGTTCAATATGATAGCCGTTAAACTCAAATCTGTATAGGGTATTAGTATTCACTTTCAGAGGATGAATTTCTCATCCAAGAGTTTAATGATACACATATTATGGTTCCCTTGGTGTATCAGGCCGCGCTTCGACTGGCTACATATCCTTTAAGTGACACTCCGCGAGTTGGTGTTCGTTTAAGAGCTATTTTCATTCAAACATTTAAAAATACCATCACTTTATAGAAAAACCTGTCCTATATACGCTGACACGTTATCTATGACTTCATATGAAGCCTTAAATGCATGTTAATGTCATATTTGTGCAGAGTATTGTGAAATAAAAACGTTTTTAACACGTCATATTTTTTCGGAAATGCACTTTTCTATGATAAAGAGCTCGCAGATTAAATCATTTAAGGATAAAGAAAGAGGTAGTATGCTTGAAAATCTGTTAACAATTAATGTAACCGATATTATATATATATATAGTGCTGTTTAATGTGGCTCAGTATGTAGTTAAAGTCTGGAATGTTATTTTTAACATAAATATATTAACATTTACATTCCAGATTTTAACTACATACTGAGCCAAATTAAACATCACTATGACATAAAAGATACACTTATTTTGTGTCCGATGAGAATGATATTTTTGTAAAATTCTGGTCATCATGACATACCATATTATGAACTAAAACCATGTTTACTCCTATAAACGTTGACAATACATGTATAAAATTGTCACTCTACTGTGGTATATAGGTCACATTGAGTTTGTATGTATACTGAATGAATTACCTAATCTCGTTTATGTTTCATGTTTCATATTACGTGTTTGTATTTGTATCTGTCCTTTGTTGTTATATGCATGACTGTTGACAAACCGAATGTATGTAAAACATGAATCATATGGAAATAAAAATTTCAAACAAATATAAATTCTTAATATGATATATGTAAGTTGCTTGCTTAGCACAGCCTCAAAAAGTTATGTTACAATTATCATATCATGTTACTTTGGTAACGAATAAAAAATGTTAGGTATATTCGAATCCAGTCATATGAATAAAATATATGAATGAAAATGAACTCCTTAAAGGGGCAGTAGCACGTTTTTAGGGGGAATATAAGGTGATGTCAGGAAAATGAAAATAAATGGTTCCAATTGAAAGACAATGTATTTAAACTAAATGGAGCAGTAATAATTCAAATATATAACATAAAGTTTAGCCACGCGATTCATTTTTCTTACACAAAATGAATTAAAGGTGTTCACAAAAAAATGGCCGCCAGTGGATTTTATGTGAATCTTCATACTTTGTCCTCTGACTATGGATGATTGGTTTGTGTAATGACTTTTTGTCTCTGTCAAAATAATACATTTAGCATTTACTTACAATTATCAGTGAAAAATGTAAAATATAAAATTATCAAAAAACGTGCTACTGCCCCTTTAAATAGCCTACCTTTCAACATCTGTCATCTATTTACAAATATCAACGTTTGTTTTAACCTCTTTTAGCCATATTTTATTTGAATTCAGGGTGCACCCTATATGTCATAGCATTGAACTTATCTAATGTTTGTTCTCAATGAGCTCCATTATTTTGAGCTAATAAAGAATTATGAATAATAAACAAATATTGAAGCGTCACCATGGGTTGTCTATTTCTTCGGTGGCATTGACGGTTTAAACTCTAATTAGAGTCAATTTAATAATTTAATCACGAAATGCTATCTTGTTATTGAATCAAAGGTCTAATTTCGGTGCCTCTTATTCAACATATTTTAATATGTCATAATGGAATCAATTTGCTACGAAATGAAAACTTGGACACAATGACAAATTAGCATGATTAAACACTTTTCTGGAGTGTCGGATATTTGCAATACACTGGTATAATATTTTACAGGGCAAACATGTTTAAAGAGACACCTATTATATTTAATTTAACTTACTCTCAATCACATCAGAGAACAGCAATAAACATATAAGCAACTTGGCTATTAAGTTGTCAAGTGTGGTGTAGTTCTAGTAGACTTTGTGGGTTTTTACATTGATATCTATTGCATCCGACTATCTGCAAAAGTAGAATTTCTTGTTGGTTTTGATATGATTTTCCCATTGTAGAAGGTTTTCAATCTGGGCTCAAGAATAGCCAGCACATACTCAATCATCATGTGACGACTTGAAGTCATGAAAGAAATTCATCATATTAGTGAAAGATTTGTGTCTTTGTGTTGTCAACAATTCTGCAGATTCAAACATATTATTCTGAAAGCGCATTTCTTGAATTTTTTATTGAAGACAATCAATCATTTGTAAAATAATTAATCAATTCAATTCTCAATTACAAAGAATTATTATTTCTATGACGATTTTATTCTATTTCATATTTTTTTCAAAACACTGTAAAGCCCCTGTCACACTTCAGCGTATACTCACTGCGTACGAGTTGCGTATTGCAATTTCTCTCATACGCAGCAATACGCAGCAATACGCAGCCGTACGCAGGATTCGCAACTCATGCGCACCTTGGTTGTGTGTGGGTCGTTTTTGTACGTCGGCATGCGCTTGGACCATTTCCATACGCTTGATAGTTTTGGACATGCTCAAAACTATGCTGCGTATGGTTAACACGCATTGCATCGGTTTTACATCCGTCGAGAGCGGTACATGTTCGTGAGGTAATCGTGATGAATATGCACCCCATACACAGTGTGCGTTGATGTCCCGAACCAACGCATTTATAGCGCATAGAGGACGTACACAAAACGCTCTTCAAGCAAATGTAGCACGAATGAAGAACGATCTTGAACCGAATGATAACAATGGGAAAATGCATCGTCCAGTTTTTCCTTATGAGTAACGTATGCGGCGTACTCAATGCGTACATAGGGTACATCGTAAATTTGATAAAGATACCCTAACGAAAGGGTTGGTGAGCAGAATCCCTCCGCATACTATTTGATAGATTTCATTGTGTCTCCTTCTTTCATATAGCACTGTAATACTGTTTTAAAGAATTAAGAGTCGAAACTATCCAACTATGATAACAACCGCATGGAAATACACATTAATATTAATTAACAATTTTTTTAGAATGAATGAAATATTTGTATTAATAATTCTAGTAAATCAAATATGAGAATAGATAAATATAAAATAAATCGCATTACATTTCCATATAAACAAAATCATAAAGAAGTCAATGATTCGTTTTTAATGTTTTCATTGGAAAAGCGATTTCAGACTACCAAATATACCATTAGACTAAACCTTTGCATTCTTCCATTTATAATACAGGAGTTATCCAGGGTAATCTACTGGTCAAGTGTCTAGGTAATGGAACATTTTGAAGAAGTGTTTTACAAATTTAAGTTATCCTTGAAAAAGGCAGGTCCGGACCAAAAGCGACAGGATGAAACCGATGCTACTGTTTCAGCATGACCTTGTGAGTAAACAAATCAGAGAGGGCGGGTGCATGTAACAAAAGCTAAGCTTTAATGGGGAGAAAAATGTTTTTTCTTCTGATATTTCAGTTCTAAAAGTTTCAATACATCAGTCGAGGGGTATGTATTCGTACAGAATGATCAAGTATCAAGCGAAAACTGCGGACTGCCATTTAAGTCGGGGTTCCTTTTAATCACATGTGATAGAGAAATGTATTCAGTAAACTTAACTGTAATCAGTGCAATTTTGTTAAATAAATTGTCTTGCAATTAGTAACAAAGCATTTCGTTTTTGCGAGAGATTGTATATATATATATTACCTACGAAAACATACTAAACAGACAGAGAGGATTGAAAATTATGTGAAGACGCAACGGGCTCGGAATATGTACGGTTTGATTGCGCAAGGCATGCGGTAGACATAAGCTGTGAGCGTCTAGAGTATGGTATGTATACGCTCTGCAAATGAAATCATCTGCCACAATAAAGTGGGGATACGCAAATCATATGCATCTCCAACGCAGCCCCAACGCAACGAGAACGCAAAGTTCGTAAATCAGTCGCTTCATGTGCGGCACAAGTAAGGCAAAAAACGGTAAATGTTTGAGCGCACTGGTTGCGTATGAAAAAATGCCCATACGCAACTCAAACGCACTTGCTATACGCTAAAGTGTGACAGGGTCCTAAGACTGAAAGTAAAAAAAAAATGTAACTTAAATAAGATAGAGTATGATGTCAGTCTAAGTAAACCTAGCCCAAATAGTATCCGTTTCACTCCTATACTGAGTCTAAAAAGGTCTAGTAGAGGGTCGCGTCAGCCGACCTTTCTGCGACCTATGACCCTCCAACGTTATACGTGCGAAGACAGACTATTGTGGCTTGGTAAGCTGAGTTCTGATTGGTCAATTCGATACGTGGGTCGATACAATACTGAAAGTCTAAATATTCAAATATCTGTTAAACATTTTCGATATATTACATTTTAAAAAACAACATGCAGTTAATTGAAATATTTACGTAAATACAATTCGAAGAAAAACTTGCAACAATTATGATAATGTGCACGAAAGAATATTAATAATGTTATTTGTCGTCAAGAAATTACGATGGAGATTGCAACTGCAGTGAAACAACGTGCTTTCGCGAAAGTATATTTGACAAAGATTTCTTTTAACTTCGATTAAATATGATAAATAAGTTTGGGAATATGCCATATTGAACATTTAAAATGGATAACAAGCCTAAGCGACAGTTCTTCATAATATTTTGGGAATCAAATTTTTCAATTCCCGATCGCTGATGCAAGTGAAGCCACATACATCGTGATTTCTGCCGAAATTTAACAGCATACATGAATGATGCATGAATATTTTAAAACAATAGGCATGTATTATGTTATTTCTATTAATTCACAATGTATACTGTATAATAGAGCCATTCACCTAATGACAAGCTATATATTGATAGTCTTACTTCTTACGTTCAATTGAATATGACATGCAATGCCCGCGTGTTTTGCCTGGCAGCCCCCAAGTTCTCTCACGCGGTTACCCACACAGGCCCCCGAGTCATTGAGCAATCATCCCTTAAAAAAAAAAAAAAAAAAAAAAAAAAAATTGAGATGACCCCCAGATTTGACAGCCTTCGTAGATACGAAGGCTGTCAAATCTGGGGGTCATCTCAATTTTTTAATTTTTTTCAGTATCTACGAAGGCTGTCAAATCTGGGGGTCATCTTAATTTTTTTTTTTAAATTTTTTTTTTACAGGGATGATTGCTCAATGACCCGGGGGCCTTGTTATAAATGCGGTAAGAAGTAATAACTGCGGTAAATTGTAATAAAAACGCGGTAAAATGTCATACTGCGGTATAATGTAGTAAAAATGCGGTAAAATGTAATAAACACAAGTGCGGTAAATTGTAATAGGAGGTGAGGTAAGATATTCAGACTAAACGTGCGGTAAATTGTAATACGATTTGCGGTAAATTGTAATAACATTAGTTAAATCGATGTACAATAAATCATAGAAGACGACTATGAGTAGGATCCGCTTAAGATGATAGAATACGTATTTCGTTGATTTATATATACCTGTTTGAGTACAATTCTGTTACCAATGTGTTTCATACAATCCACACACATCTTGGGTTTACTAAAGGGTAACAAATTCTTTACTGATGATTGAATATCCAGAAAACGGCCTGCCTTCTTTTTCGTATGCGCACTCAAGTAACGTCACGAACAGTGCTTTACAGAAATACGGGCATTTGCATAAATACAATCGTTGCTAGGCAATGGGAATTTGTGGGCATGTTTTCAAAAAATGCCATTGTCTATTTCCCTAATATTGGTAATAAAACCACGAATTACTTGTCTTAATTCAGTGCTACTAAATACGTCCATGTACTTCTTTGTTTAACTAGCTCAAGAGTGTTCAATCATTTTTACACTCTCCTAGACCAGGAGGGATGATGAGAGTTATTTGAAATAAGATTTGTGCCAGACGAATTATCACAATTGTATTTGATATATTAATGTAATGAAACGTTGAAATTGGGAAAAATCGTTTAAAGTTTATTGCTTTGTTACACTATGCAAAATGTAATCTCTCTTGTATTTTCCCACATGTTAAGCCTTTCTCATAGTTATTAAGGTCTTTTCCAATACGCCTAAAGGCCACTAAAATAATGAATACCTAATTTAAATCGTTGCTCTTTTTCAAAGTTTTTAAACCATTCAACCACCATAGAAATCTAAGTTTATAGTAGTTTAAGTATGATATGACAACCTTCTGGTATACAAACCTAGAATGTCAATATTTAAAAGATTAATGCATGGTTGATGTAATCAGATGAAGAAACAAAATATATCACAACGCTCACATTTACGAGTGGCTATGCAATCATAAAATGGATACTATCTTTCTAAAGTAAATCACTTATCATGACCAAATGCAAACCGTAACAAAAGTTAAACATCACCTACTTTTCTGCTTTAAAATTGCCTAATAAGATTTTTGTTTAACTTTGTATCAGTTTAACAAAGGAAATTTTATTCAAATAACGTTTCACTTCTTTTGGCTATCTAAATACATTTTAACAAAATCATTGGCTTTTTGAACTTTAAACATCTCTAATTTAGGACAAAAGACAACCAAGTTTAAGCTTCCTAATGACGTTCTACAGTAGTTATGACTTTAAATCAAAGAAAACTGTATTTTGAATCCAAACTAGTCCAATAAGTATTTTAAACGCGCATGATCGTGATCTTTTTGTCAATATATTACCATATCAATGCAGTTGCTTATTAGGTATAATGAAACATTTTATCTGTGAACGTCAACATGGTAACAACACTTTTCGTTTTTATCTCTGAGACCAACACTTTATCACAGTTTAAATAAAGTTTTGATATAGAGCACTGGTTAAATCAGTACCCTGACAACATAATTCGTAACTTTTTCTAAGATAGAAAAGACACTTTTTCCTTTTATGAAACTAGTCAAAGTTTCAATGTTTAACATGTTGTGAGGGATTGATAGTGGAGCCCTCTCCAGTGTATAGTGCTTACGTATAATATTACGATATAGTAATGAATATTTATGTGCATGAATATTTACAGGAGCATACTCCTGTATATTTATTATAAATCTACCATTACGATGTGATCATGTAGAAGTCAAAGGTTTCTCGAGACGAACTTTTGGTCTTAGATTTATCTTTTAAACCATATACATAAACGGGATTTCTTAATGAATGGTTGCCATACTTTTCCGTTTACTTATATGAATAACTGACACGATTATGCAATGATACTGTCTTCTTGGATACGGGTATATATTTTGTAACTTTACACAGACGTTTGTGCATGCTTGAAATGTCTTTTGGTGCAAAATTAATCGAATTTTCCAAAACAAGTATTTATACAAAACAATCAACAATCATATCATATTGCATAACACTATTATTTAATATACTCTCCGTGATAGTTAACAATATGCCCAATTATCCTAATCTGTCTAATCCCGACAATCCTTAAACTGAGTAAAGACAAAGTTATCGCTCAAGTGAACTGCACTCAGTACTCACCGCCAGGTGGCCTACTTATATGGTCATTGCTTTTCTGTCGGCCATCGAATCAAGTCGTGATCGATAGCTCTCTCTCTGTTTTCACAGTAATTGGATTAAATAGTGTTCGTTCGTGTCTTATTAGGTTGTTTATTGTGTGAGGGTGTTGGTCTGCTTCTCTCGAAGTAGTCTATCTCTCTTTGAGCAGCCTTTTTGTTTGTTTGTCAGCAGTTGACGACAGTCAGTCAGCTGTTGTTTTGGTCGTGCTCGCTCTGCACGTGCAGTCCGTGCAGCCCGGTGCAGTTGGGGCCGCCTGCGCGTGCCGCCTACCGCTCGCGCTTGTCGCCTGTTGCTCATAGCACTTGACCTTGTGGCGTGGGTGAGCTGTTATCGCCTGCCGCTTGCGCTTGCCGCTGTTGGGGATAGCGCTTGCCGCCTGTCTCCAGTGGACATAGCGCTTGGCGCCTGTCGCCTGTCGCCTGCCGCCTGCTTAGGGATAGCGCTTGCCGCCTGTCTCCAGTGGACATAGCGCTTGGCGCCTGCCGCCTGCTTGGGGATAGCGCTTGCCGCCTGTCTCCAGTGGACATAGCGCCTGCCGCCTGTCACCTGCCGCTTGCGCTTGGCGCTGGTCGTCTAGGGGGGCTTACCGCTTGCCTCGCGTCAGGCGTCACCTTGGATAGCGCCGGTCACTCGTGCTTGGCGCGTATCGCTATACCTTCGGAGGGTCGGAGGTATCCCCGCTTCCCTTCTTAGGGGCTTTTAGCACTTGCTGCGTATGGCGTCTCCATATTCAGCCTTCTGTGGGGCGTGCGGCTACAAGAAGTCGGCGCGGTTCGATCCCCACACCCTTTGCCGGTTGTGTCGCAACCTCTGCTCGGAGGAGGATAGGTGCCAGGAATGCGCCGACCTCTCCGTCTCCGGAAAAAAAGTCACAGGAAATTTGGTCACAGAAAAAAAGTCACAAAAATTGGTAGGAAAAAAAACCACAGGAAATAAAGTCACAACTTTTTATTAGACATTAATAAAAACAATAACATACATTTTTTTCATAACATTATACAATAACATTCAAGTTCACAGTCATTTTAGACTATACAAGTAGCCTTTGGTCAACTTTGAGCACTATTCAGTCAGCACTAATCTTTGTGACTTATCACTTGTCACACCACTAATCTTTGAGTAATCCTTATCACTTGTCACAATAGCACAAACTTAAAATGGACAATACTCTTTTTAAACTTTAATTCACTATGCACTATTCAGTCATTAGCTAGATTAATTGGACACTCACTCAACTCACTAGATAAAATGGACAACACTCTTTTTAACTCTAATTAACTCTAATCTGATTGATGGACAATTCAATAATCTTTATTGATGCGGATATTCCAGCCAACTCCATACAGAAGCTCTGGAATTGTTTTCCTCCCACAGGCACGGTCTCTGCAAAGGTTTCTCAGTTGCTCTTGCATTCTGATATATTTTTTAAATATATTTTTGCAGGACATGCTGGTTCTCTTGACACACTTCCACCATAGTTTGGTCTTCCGAGTGGCATGTTTGGTGTACAAAGCAAAGTGAGCGAGTCCCAGCACAAACTGAGGACGGCCAGGCGGCCCTCCGCGTCCGCTACCGCTACCGCCACCGCTAGCTCCGGCGCCGCCGCGTCCGGTCTCGGGTCGCCGTCTTCAGACCTGGTGATATCGGAGGACACGGCAGAGTTCGATTTACCGGAGGAGAGGGGGGGTTCGGACCCAGACTTGGCCGCCAAGGGCACCCACGTCTCTCCCCAGGGCAGTGGGGGCGAGGTATCTCCCCCCAGGAGATCTTCTCCTGACGCCGGGTCCTCCTCAGACCGGCGTCTCACGCCTAAGAGGAAGAGGAAACGGTCAAAGTCAAAGAAGAGGAGGAGGCCTTCTCCTCCCCCTCTGGACCCCAGGAAATTGACGGAGGATATTTTATCCTCAGTCAAGACCATGGTTTCGTCCATGTTGGACGCACGCAAATCTGGCCAGACTAGGGTTGACGGTAGGGACACCTCGCCTCCTACCTCCCCACCGTCCTCGCCGAGGAGGAGGAGAGTGGTGGTCGTGTCACCGCCTGTTACTCCTTCTGATCGGGGTAATTCGCCCCTCCAGGTGACTTTCCAAGAGGGGGGGGATCAACTTCCGAGAGGTCCACTCCCGAGACGAGCTATGTTGAGCCGCCGGCAGTTGATGCCCCAGATCTCAAGGAGAGATTGGCTGCCATCGCCGACTGGTGTCAGGTGGCGCTGGTTGAGGTCGAGGACGAGCCCTCCTCCACCAAGCTGGCCAGGATGGAGACATTCTGCGCCGAGGAGGAGGCGCCTTCCCAACGTCTCGTGGCTCTTCCGCCACACAGACTTCTACAGGCGGCGGCAGGCCGTCTCCTGCCCCCCCTGGTTTTGACTGAGAAGCAGCGTGCGTCGCTTCCAGTGAACCAGACTTCTCTCCCCCTCTCTCCCCCCGTTCTGGACGACGATATCCGACGGGTGGCCGCCCCCTCCGTCACCAAGTATCGGATGGCCACTTGAGCCATCTGGACAAGGAGTATTCTGGGGTTAGCTAACAACGTCGCGCATGCCTGCCAGGGTATGGCGTCTTTTGCGAAGGAGGCGGGGATGGAGGCGGGAGCGAAGGCTCTTTACCGCGGTTTCGGCTCTGTGGCGGGGAACATCGCTCAGATGATGTTGTGCGCCTCCCGCATCTCAGCGGGGGTCACAAATCTCAGGAGGGATGGGTTCCTTGCTCGGACAAACCTTCCGGCGGAGCTGCGGAATCGGTTGCGAGCTGCTTCCCGTACGTCTTCCACCCTCTTCGACTGTCAGCGGCAAGAGTGTCAGCAGTAGGAGTTGACCAACAGGCTGGCCGCTGGCGGGGGCAGGTCTTCATCTCAGGCGAGCACGCCCAAGAAGAGGAAGGGAGGCGCTAACACTCCCGCTGGGAACTCCAAGACAGGTGGAGTTTCCTTTCGGATGGGGGGTCGGCAGGATAGAAGTCGTGACTTCAATGCCGGCCCCTCTCCCAAGCACACCCCCAAGAAGGGTAACCAACGTGGCAGGGGTCGCGCCTACGGAGGCACCCCGAGGAAGCAATGACATGTGGATGCCTCCCGAGTTGCCTCCTCAGGTTGTACCTCCGTTGGACGGGCCAGTGGGAGGCCGCCTCTCTCGATTTGCGGCCAACTGGGCTCAGTTGGGGCTCGATCCTTTTGTCTGCAAGGTTTTGGAGCGGGGGTTTCGTATTCCCGTAGCACACCGCCCCCCGCTAACCTGTTCTCCAATGGAGCGGCCGCTAGAGCAGGTTTGACTCGCGCTGACATTGGAACAGGTGGAGATCCTCATCTCCAAGCAGGCGGTGGAGGAACTCCCGCCCCAAAACCTCACCCCAGGATATTACTCTCCGGTCTTCGTGCGACCGAAGCGAGACTCGAAAAAGTGGCGGCTGATCCACGACATGAAGGAGTTCAACCTCTCCTTCCTAGAGCGGCCGCCATATTTTCGTCTCTTGACCGTTCAGTGATGCGATTGCTGGAGCCCTTGGACTCGATGATATCCCTGGATCTGCAGGACGCGTATCTGCACATTCCCATTTACCATGGGGATCGCAGATACCTCCGTTTCGTCCTGGCGGGTCGCCACTTTCAGTTGAACGTCCTACCGTTCGGGATATCGTCGGCTCCGTGGCTCTTCACTCGTGTGACGCAACCCATCGTTCAATACCTACATCGAGTGGACGTGCAGTTCGCGATGTATCTGGACGACGGGTTCACTCACAACAGATCCCCTTCTGTTCTGGAAGCGCAACGAAACTTTGTGATAGCGCTGTTCAGGCATCTGGGCTGGCTAGTCAACTTGGACAATTCAGACCTGGAGCCGACGACGTCGTTGGTCTTCTTGGGAGCTCGCCTGGACACCGTGACCTACAAAGCCTTCGTCACAACAGAACGGATGGGGCGCTACAAAGATCTCCTGGAATTGGCACTCCGGGAGCCGCTGTCACTCCGCAAGTGGCAGAGGCTATTGGGGTTTTTGAGCGCAACCCAGCACTTCACCCGAAGGGGTCGGTTGCAGCTCAGGCCCCTGCAGATTTTCGTCAACGCGCACCTCAGGGAGAAGACTTGCAGTCATGTCTTCGCGATACCGGTCGAGTTGAGACACCATCTCTCCTGGTGGCAGCAGGAGTCCAATGTGCTGGTGGGAGTGCCCCTCAGGCAGCCCGCACCGACGTCTCAGCTGTACGTGGACGCCTCCATCCAGGGGTGGGGAGCCCATCTAGATGCAGACCAAACGGCGGGGGTGTGGTCGCCAGCGCAAGCAAGGCGCCACATCAACGTCCTCGAACTGGAGGCCATAAGGCTAGCGATCAGCCATTGGTCAGGCCGCCTGCGGGGGCAGATCCTGTGTGTTCACACGGACAGCTCGGCGGCGGCCTGGGCGATAAACAAGCAAGGGTCAACCAAAGCAGACTCTCTACTTCAGCTGGTGGTGGAGCTGTTTCACCTAGTGGACAGTCTCGGACTCTCTCTCCGCGCGGTGCACATCCCGGGAACCAAGAACGTCCTGGCGGACGCCTTGTCTCGCCCGGACAAACCTCCCTCCACGGAGTGGATGTTGCACCCGAGAGTGTTCGAGAGTCTGTGTTTGAGGTTCGGCAAAGCTCACATAGACCTCTTTGCGACTCGGCTCAACCACCAGTTGCCGACATACGTGTCCCCCGTACCGGATCCGACTGCGTGGGCTCTCGATGCGCTCGCGTTAGAATGGGAGGGGATGGTCGCTTACGCCTATCCCCCACCCGCCATTCTGAGTCACGTGGTTGCGAAGGTACAGGAGACACAAGTAATTCAACTGCTACTCATAGCGCCGTTGTGGCCAGCCAGAGCCTGGTACGTTCCCCTGAGGAGGATGTGCCGTCAAGACCCCCTTCCCCTCCCTCTGAGGTGGGACCTATTGATGAGCAAACCAAGCGGGCGGGTTCACGAGAACCCCCAGGCTCTCCAGCTTCACGCCTGGTTTGTCTCCAAAGGGGCCTGACAGGGGCGGGTTTCTCTAAATCCGTTGCCGAGGCGGTCGCGTCCTCTCAGAGACCCTCCACGAGGAATCTCTACGATGCTCAGTGGGGTGCCTTCGCCACCTTCTGCGCGAAGGAGGGGTACGCTATCCAGGCAGTAACGGTCCCGCAGGTGGCTGAGTACCTGGTATTCTTACGAGAAGTGAGGAAGCTTAAAGCATCCTCAATTAAACCTGGCGGCGGTCATGTCAGTCCTTAGGAAGCGTGACCCCCAGGTTGACATCTCGGTCCTTAAGGACCTCATTAAGACCTACCGGAATGAGGACGGGCGAAGGAAGCTCAGACCTCCAGAGTGGGACTTGACAGTGGTGCTCAACCACCTCAAGTCGGACCACTACGAGCCGTTGACGGAGACGACACTTCTCCGTCTCACCATCAAAACAGCCTTTTTGGTGGCGATGGGGTCCGCGGCCAGGATTTCAGAGCTTCATGCTCTCCAGGCGGACCTCTTGCGTTTTGATGTGAGAGACGGTGGGTCGGCCACTCTGGGGTTAGCGCCTGAGTTCATCTGCAAGAACCAAGCCGCAGACGAAAGGGGGAGAACCTTTTCGTTGCCGTCCCTCTCCGGTAGCATAGATCCGACGGGCGAGGATCGGCTCCTCTGTCCAGTGAGAGCCCTGCGGGTCTACACTGAAAAGACCAAAACGCTTCGCCAAGGGAGGAGGAGACTCTTCATTCCTCACTCCCAAACTAGTGTTCGAGAGATAGACAAGCGTCAGCTCAGTGTCTATCTCCGCTCGGCGGTGTTGGATGCTTACAAGGCCGCGGGTCTAGACCCGCCGGCGAGGTCCAACCCACACGAGATTAGAGCCATCTCAGCTACGATGGCTCTACACAGCAACATGGCAGTGGCGGACATCATGGCCGGCTGTTTCTGGAAGTCCGGCCTGGTGTTCGCCAACCACTACCTTCGAGACGTATCAAACGAGGATATAGAGGGAGTTCATCGGCTGGGCGCACAGGTGTACGCCCAGCATCGAGTCCCTTCGGTCGCGTACCGGAGAAATCAACTTCCCCCTCGTTAGTTCGCCTGCCCTGGGGCCAGTTTGTGAATAAATCTGAGTCTCGATGATCTTAGTGGAGTGTTTGTTGTTTTTTAGTTAGTTGGTGACCATGCGGCGCGGGTTCGCGTCCCTTCGCTTAGAGCGGTTGGGTCAAGGTTAACCCCTATGGGTTACAGGGGAACCCCTTCAGGGGGGTCTCTCTGATTACATTGATTGGTTCACCAATTTACTTCTTTGTTCCTTGTTAAGACAGAGCTATCCCTCCTAGTGGCCTCTCGCTCCCCTCCACCTCTGTGGTATTCGGGCATATTGTTAACTATCACGGAGAGTATATTAAATAATAGTATGTTTTTGTTTAAACATCATTATTTATACTCACCGTTGATAGTTAACAATCGTAAGTTCCCTCCCGGCCTCCCCTCGGTCGCGTTCGGCTTCGTGTCTGTCCGTCAGAAGAAGCAATGACCATATAAGTAGGCCACCTGGCGGTGAGTACTGAGTGCAGTTCACTTGAGCGATAACTCTGTCTTTACTCAGTGTAAGGATTGTCGGGATTAGACAGATTAGGATAATTGGGCATATTGTTAACTATCAACGGTGAGTATAAATAATGATGTTTAAACAAAAACATACTATATTATAATATTGCTTATGCGTTTAACTTTGTTTGTCTCCACCTACATGTACCATGTAAATATTTCGTTTAGTAATGCATATACAAATTGGTCACTCTATTGTTCTTCACACTCATAATTTAAGGACATTATTCAAAGAATAATCGACCCGCACGGCAGCACGGCAGCATATCATGATAGTACATGATGATTCTTGTGCTAAAATGAGATTAAATAATGTTGACCTATTTTGAAATATAAAAATGTCCAACTTTTGTGAATACATGTATTATGTATGAAATGTCTTTACGGATAATGTGTATGATAAAAAATAGTTAAAGAAAGGAATACAAATGGCATAAGAAAAGGCGAACGTATATAATCTAATACTTAGTACGAGAAAGGCCAAACACCTTTCAAATTCAATATCAAATGATTAAAATTAAAGAAATGAGTCTCATCAACTCTTTTGACTTTTGAAATTCAATCAGTTTGATATTCCTTAAAAAAATATAATAGCTCCACAGTGATAAATGAATGTTTTTGCATACGAGTTCCGTTGTATATGTCAAAGTGATACATACTTGACAAAAATGTACGACAGGAACCTGGCAATAACAAAGTTAAGCGGTCAAAAAGCTGAGCGATTCTCACGAATAAAGGTTTTAAGTCGAACAGAAGACCAATCAAATGTTCTACCCCTGAATTTTGTGTTCACGGAAATTATTAAATAACTCGGACAGTTCATAGGATAGGCTGGCATATTTTGATAAACTCATAGAGTGGGTAGTTGGGACAGAGATTTTATTCTCATACGTGTGCATGGATATTGTAAAACTTGATAATTATTACGAATAGAGACATTTTCTTTATACCCTCGTGCTTTATAGCTATCTAATAAAGACTAAATCTCTTGAACTGCTAGTCAAACATCAAATATATAACTTTAATCAATACTTGTATGCACATGTGCCTGAAGTACATTAAACAAATACAATATTCACATATTTGTATAATGCAGGAAACATTATCTTATATTATATAATAACATCTGGACAGTCATATCATATCAACCATATATGTTGTCATATTAAAGCAATACCATGTTCTCATTGTTTCGCTGAGACTATATTAGTATTAAAACATACATGAAGACCCGATTATTGTATGTGATGAATACCTCATGTTGTATAGCATTGATTCAATGTATTTACATATACGGATTCTGATGTTACTTCATTTCATGTCTGTATAGAATACACTGTATAAACAAAGAAACGTTCTAAAGGATAATGTATTTTTACTTGACAGCAATACCAAGAAGTGTTTAATATTAAGATATCTGAAATAACATGTTTTACAGTATTTCCCTAAAATGTGAGTATACAACACATAGATGTAAAAATTGTATTCATCTTCTACTAAAATTCTAAGTGACAAGGATAGCATGTGACGATCGTCCGAAACGTAAAATGACTATTCGGATTATTTTAACAGTAATTTATGTTAGTTAATCCTGTATGATTATTTCATATTTTATAATTTTGTAATATAAGCAGTTTTTTTGTTAAGGTAATCGATGCTGTCCATGTCTGCAAATGAATGTTTTTAAAACACTGTGTTTACGTGGGTAGACACATCGTTTTTGGCTACACTTTTGTGACCAATTGAAAAGTAATTATCTTATACCTGTCGTTCAATGTCTCTTTCCATTGTTATCATAAACTATCATCTGTCATAATCCATATTTGGTTATCTGTATGAGGGCATTTCAAGTCTAAGTCAATATCGAGTTACTTTAACCTTTGAATGTACATAAATTTGAAATCTTCCACATTCTCCATCATATACCATCATGATTTTCGCAAGACAAATGATTTCATTTTATACAGCGTCGTTTGTAATATATGCCTTATTATTTGATATGAGCAGAAAGTATGTAAAGATAAGACGTGAGTTGTAATATAACAACGAAATTATGGTCAATTAGGTCAATGACAATTATGCTATGCCGTCACTATAAGGGCCCTAAGTCGAGAATTTTCGGATACGTGGCCGAATGTTATACACGACGTTAAATGTTTATTTTGAAGTGAAAATAACCTTTACAAGTTAAAATCGACATCTAGCTATAGAAAAGTCATTGAATAGCCCTTACCATCATGTGTTTTGCAATCATGTATAGCTTTATACTGAACTTTTGGAACGTCAGTGACGTGCTTTAACTGTTATAGTTCAAGGCTAACTTAAAAACCACATGATTGAAGGGGTACTAATTTTCTTAATTGAATAATGACATGAACGTAATGAATAAACACAGTGGAAGATTGTAGTATTTTTATTGTTCCTGATTCTTAATAAATATCGTTTTTCAAATCACTTTCTAAATCAAAGTTTCTTCTGACACAGAACACTAATAAGAAGTATCTGTAATGTTGAGAAAATACTTTTTCAATTTCAATTGTTTTGATTAGTATTAAAGAGTTCAATAAATCATAGCAATTTTGAGCATTGATTTGAAATGGGCGACTTAAAAGGCTATCAAAGATTGAAGAAATTTTATTACATTTTACCGCATATTGTGTTACATTTTACCGCACTATTTAGTAACATTTTACCGCACCCTCCTATTACAATTTACCGCACCAGTGTGTATTACATTTTACCGCATTTATATTAAATTATACCGCAGTATTACATTTTACCGCGTTTTCATTACAATTTACCGCAGTTATTACATCTTGCCGCGTTTATTACATCTTGCCGCGTTTATTACATCTTACGTCGTAACAGGCCTGTGGTTACCCACTCTCCTGTTTTAACGTCTTGCGGGCTCGGTCGATGGCCCCAAATGAGTTTGCTCCGCCCCAATGGCGTCGAGGCAGCATATCGGACCAAACGATCCGGGTATCCGGCATCAAAGCTGGATACGCAGGAGGGCCTCGCTGATGTTGAGGTACAGCACACAAATGTTTAATATCTAGCGATTATTTGAAGCGTCGTTTAAATGATCTACACATAGGCATAATTATTAACATGCAGTTTGCCCATCTAACAACCCTATCTCCTTCCTAATTATAAATGTATTTAACATTATTTTAATTCCAACTAAATGACGTAGAACATGTAGCCTTTATTAGAAACGTGTCAAATTATTAAATTATCTATTTAAACTAATATTTGTGTCTACGTTTAGTATATAAATTACCCAATAAACGTATATGTTTACTACAAAAGAACAGTTCTTTTCTTTATATCTCAATAATTATAGAAACATCTTTTTCGAAACTATTTAGAATATTTTTGATAATCTGGGAAACGATCGTCTGTTTATTTATGACCATGAATATGAGTCATTATCCCTATCAAAATTATCTAGAATGCAATCCGCACTTTAATAATATGATCAAACGGCGAAGGGAAAGTTGCGCAAGGATGAGTTATTTTTGAAAGCAGCAGTGACTAAAGGGGCAGTACCACGTTTTTTTAAAATGTTCACTGATAATTGTACTGTACGTTAATGCTTAATGTATTATGTTGATAGTGTCACAAATCGCATGCAATGTGCAGTTTTGTGACTTTCAGTTTCATAAACTTAGTGGAATGTAAAATATGGGAACAAAATTGAAATTGAACGTAAGAAGTAAGACTATCAATATATAGCTTGTCATTAGGAGAATGGCTAACGGAGGCGCAATGAAAAAAAAATACAGAAAAGAAAAATCCATTTGGATATTCGACAAAGTTAAAATAATGAAGATCCCATCCACGGGTTAATAAGTTAATAAGGGTACGCTTAAAGTTTCCTTACGGCAACCCCGATACTTCAGTAATCATAAATGACTTAGTTATCATTATGATCATATGTAAAATAGGTCAAAATTAAGAGAATATAAACAATCAAACAATGAAATTCAGCTGGAGGATGTACCGAAAAAACAAGCAAACATAATAATCGCTCAAACACACCTGTATGGTACGATTTGGTAATTCTCGTCTGTGACGCACGGGTTTCACGTGCTAACATTAGTCTTCTATCGTGTTACATTGAAATGAAAATTCCTGGGTTTAAGATTTTCTATAATGGATACCAAATAAAACAAGCTTCATTAAATGGATATGTCTACTCAAACTTTGGTAAGTAAATTTTGATACTTCATAAACATAAAGGTGTGCTAAGATATATTTCGACAAATTGATACGGCATGACCTCACCGAGTTACATATTACAAATATCACTTGAAGTATTCGTCACTATAACTTCAGATTATATTTGTTTCATTGTTAATGATGCATGTTAATATGTTAATATTTGACTAATCTAATAATATTACCATTGTAATTGACTAAGCCACTCAATGGAAGTAATAATTTTATATTATTTATCAAGAAATCGTCCTAACCAGTAGAACATGAATATAAATATAAACAAACACTGACAAACAACACTTGCACTGACTGTCCAAGGTGAAATTTCAGACTGTTCACAATTATTGTTCATTGTTCTAATACTGTTATTGTTGATTAATGATATAAGCTCACTTATTGTTTTTGAAAGTGTTATTTTTGTCAACAAACATATTTACAGTTCCTATATTCACCTGAAAAACGTTTATGTATTCGGTTCCAAACCGCTTTTGGCTCTTTCCAATCTTTGATCTCCAAGATGACGTCTACACAAGCCACTCTTACACGTGCGTATACACTTTCTTTCCTGAGGTCAAACGCTTTCCTGTTACGGGTCACCCGCTGTTTCTTTAGCTTGAAAGATAAATCCATTCTTATGCTTCCCCCCTTAACATCCCTCAGAAACTTAGCATTTTATAGCACACATTCAAAATCTGCTATACGATATTTGATTTAACGAGTCATATGTACACTAATATATTTTTTTTACGAGTGTACACTTTAACTTTTTCTTAACATCAAAGAAGAGAATTCTATTGAATATATCACCACTTGTTGGTACATTTATTGTCACTGTATGGGGTACGCGACAGCGACATCTGCTTTTGAATGAGTAAATGTGTTTCATTTTTGAATGAGTGGCATTTTTTCGATGGATAGTGCCGGGATATTCACGTTAATGTTTACTATTTAAGCTTTATAGCCAGTTCAAGCAAACGCAAAGAATTATTTGGTTTGAGTTTCACCTTTAAATTGATAACTAGTGAGAGATATAACACAAAAGATGTTTCTGATGAATAAAGTTATTTGTCTTTTATAATTTGCAAATTTTAAAGAATCGATCTTTGGATAATTGATCACATACTAAACAAACAGCATGCAAACACATAATTAATGTCTGAATCATACAGTTCAAGTAAATCACTCTTAACAGGGGCGACGGTTACAGAAGAGTAGACAACGGTATTTGAACGTAAAAAGTACCGATTTTGAACCGTTTTTGGCGAGCAAACGAACTTATCTTGAGCTTGCGTATTCTTCATATTTTTCCAAATCAAAGACACTGTCACACAAGGATGTTGCAAAATATGCACAGATAATGCATTTCCCTTGATATTACTATATAAGGACTAGCGTACTTTTTCAATTCGCATAATCACTGTGTATAACCGTACACTGCATGGAACTAGCGAGGTGTACGGCGGAGAAATGTTGTTAGCGATGAGCGTGATCGCAAACGGGATCACTTAAAAAGCAATCATCGCCGTTTCATCAACTTTTTCTATGTTATTATCATCCCAATAGCTTTCCGCGACATAACTATTAAATGCCATATCCTGTTCATAGTCAGAGATAGCAAATATGTTACTAACAACAGCATTACTCGCAACTGTCATTGTTACTGTCCCTTGGATACAGAATGACAAGCACATACATTTTACGAAGTATGTGTGCTAAAATTACCACATGATGTTGATTATTTGAAAGTTATAAGGTAAAATATTTCCTAACTTTCGATATCGGCTCCTCGCTAGCAACATTTCTCCGCCGTACAGCTCGCTAGTTTCGGTGTACGGTTATACACAGTGATAATATTATACGCTATTTTTGAAAATAAGTACTTATTTTGGAAAACCGGATATAATTAATGCAACGTTGCATATCCTCGCCTGAAACTTGTCTTTTATTACGACTTTAACAAAAAGTGTGAATGTTTGAAATAAGCATTCATATTGGCAAAGTATACAAATTATCATGTTATTTCAAAATCAGTCCATTTCAACCTACAAAAGAACGTTTACAACCACCTCCTCTTGATGAATAACAAAATAGCTACGGTATTGTGATAATTTTTATTTTTACATTAAATAATCAAACAATAATTATTATTTCAACAGTTTTAAAAAGAGGAAAAATTATTTTACCAAACCCGTGAACGAGGCTCACTAAAACTCCTAATCGGACACTCCTGACGTACTTAAACTCTGCTTACCCCCATAACTTTAAATTCCCTTTATCTCTTAACACAGCATAGCTATCTTTTCAAAGTTCAGAAAATATCGTGTTATTTAGGGGAGACCAGGACAAAGCGCGCCCCTGACATATAATGGTGTTTTCTGGGCACATTAACATGTTTAGAATGTAACTTGCAGCATGTCTCTAATTCTCATCAGATAAACTATTGTTTTGCAAATGATTTTGAACCTACCATGGCAGGAGAGAGATATAAACGTAAATGTATGTCGACATAGGCGGTGCACTTTGCCCCTTAGTATTGGGCAAAGCGCCCCATGCGAAAAGACACACAGAAGTGATATGTCAAACACCTATGATAAGCCACTACCATACAACACAGTTTTTCTAAAGTGCCATAGTTCACAGGTTACCTATGAAAACAAATAATTAAAACCTAGGCTCAGTATTCAAAGAAAAACAAAATATTTGTCATATGTCATGGACCTAGATTTTCGAAGTCCTTACCCAAAAATTTACATAAATTACTAAATACGAATTTCTAAAACTATGAGAGTCTTGACATTTTAACTCGTATACTATCAGAAAAAAATTAAAATATGAAAGGAATAAAGAAATTGATTGGTTTGAAAGACCAATTAAACATTTTACAAACATCTAATTTCTGTCGGTCATGCCCAAACGGACTGTCTTCTTTAGGGATAAAACGAAATATATGATGAATATTGAACTAATGCTAAACATCAAAGAAAGTATATGTTTCTAAATGAAACAAAGGTCATATGATATAATTTTGATACTTCATTGATAATATTAGTTTAAAAAAAAAAGACAGAAAAAATATAGAATGTAAATTACAATTAAATTTTACGATATTTGTTTGAGAAAAATAATTGATAACTCCCACACTAATGTGTTGACGATAAAAAACTACTTTAGATCACTCTGGGCAAAGGGAAATTTCACAACCCTATTTTTGCAACTTTGAAAATTGAAGCTGGGAGAGTCTTGTTCGTTTGAGTGCGATTACGTGAAACGCGTCACATTTTTTGGAAATATATAGAAGTACTTCGCAAAGGTTAAGGGAGCATTTACATATGTCACAACCCTATTTTTGCAACTTTGAAAATCTAAGTGTCAAGGTTTATGTCCTTTTTAAAAGTGAGACATCGTCAAAATTTGACAAACTTTGTTGTCTTGTCGTTTTGATCGCCACCTATGGTTTAGAAGTGTAGGGCAGCGATATGTTGTAATCTCCATCGGATATCTTTCAAAATTGGACTATTACCATAGAAACTGCTAATTCAATCCTAGAAGCACCAAAACGACCCTGTAATATTGAATGCCTTAGCGAACTTTGAGCTTAATACCCAACACCAACAAGAAATGTTTTAGCAAGGCTCATATACCCCGCAATCGACTCAATTCGCAACATGTCAAAAGTCAATGAAAGATACTTTTGAAACCAAAATCTAGATGTGATCATAGTGTCAATGACAACCTGTCCCTAATGACCATTATACCTGTTACTCGCTGTCCAAATGTAGAATAAAGGGGCATAAATATGCCAAATTTTAGGAAGCTTGTAAACTTGCTCAAGAGTATTATTAGTTGTGAAACCAAAATTTCATTCACCTAGGTGTTTGAGAAAACTTGAGCCCTACTGAAGCATGAGACCTGTTAATTGTTCTCAGTCCAATTGGGGAGTCAAGGGTCACAAATCCGTCAAAAACAATATTACGGAAATGGCTCTCGAACTGTGTCAAAAGTGTCAACAGGTGTACCCATCACCAAAATGTCACTCGTGTAGGTGTAATAATTTATGAGAAAATATATCCCAGTTAAAGCTTCAGACCTTTTATCCCTCAAAGTTAAACTTTACCCCGTCAAAAAAATAACACGCCAATAGCTTTCTAGCTCCAGGTGTAGGTGTAATAGTTTTTGAGAAAATCTGTCCCATTGTACATCATATAACTTAGTCGAAAAAGTGTACATCATATAACTAAGTCCAGAAAATTCAAAATTGGTCGACATTGTAGAGAAGTTACGGGTAATAATTGTGCAATGTTTGGTTGATCTCATTCTCTCCCCACAGGCAACTCAGTCATACCTGAATTAGCCTCTGTCCTATTACGGCTAATACATGGGATAGAAAAGTTGAAATCTGATTGGAGGCAATCGATGTTAGTTGTGCAATCAGCGACGCCGTTTCAAAAGTGGTCATTCGCAAAACCTCGGCTATCTCCGTGTGGTTCGTTAAAGCTTTCGTTGAAATTTAACATCCAGGGGAGGTAATTCTTCTTTTACAAGCCACCGCTTTTTACCTTCTCATTAGTCGTTATTTGGTTGATTAGTAAAATAACATTTATCATAAAACAAATATTATTTTACACATTATAAAACACTTTCTATCTTATGAAAAACCCTATCCATATCTGATTTTCAAATATTTTCCCGCTCACACTGTTGGTGAAAAATAATCATAAAGGCATGATATTTTCCATGTCACTTTAGACCGTTAAGAATTCCCAAAGTCATGGATATGCAAAATGTGTTTTCATTGGCTGTAAATAAGGGAGATATCTAAAGTTACAACTGTTTGCCGCTAGGACAATCTGCAGGAAGCCCAGGATCTTGGCGTAATAGAACAGAGGCTAATTCAGGTATGACTGAGTTGCCTCTGTGGGGAGAGAATGGGTTGATCTAGAACAAACAGTTGTGAAAAAAATGGAGCCAAGGGCTCTGTAGCTCACCAGGCCTCTGATGGAAATAGGTTTTTAAGGTTGTTAGCCCTATGACCCCATTTGGAATCCCCATTAGCCAAGGAGTCTACACACACCTTTTCAGCTCTCTAGACCTTTTGGAACTGGAGAAGAAGATGAAAATAGGTCTTAAAGATAGTGACCCCTGTGACCCTATTTGGGTTTAAGGGGTCACCAAACCTAAAATTAAGAATCCTCATTAGCCAACAAATCAACACACAAGTTTACAGCTCTCAAGACCTTTTTGAACTGGAGGAGATGATGAAAATAGGCTTTTAAGGTTGTGACCCCTGTGACCCACAATTTAGAATCATCATTGGCCAAGGATTCTAGACACAACTTTTGAACTCTCTAGACCTCTTGGACCTGGAGGAGAAGATGAAATTTTTCTTTTGAGGTTTCGACCCCAGGTGTGACCCCATTTGGGGTCATGGAGTCACAAAATCTACAATTTAGAATCGCCTTTTGCCAAGGAGTTCAGCTTTCTAGAGTCATTGCTTCTGGAGATGAAGTCGAAAAAGTGAAAAGTTTACGGATGGACTGACGCCGGACGCCATGCCATGCCATTAGCCCATCGGGTCTTTCAATCGACCTAAAATTGACCTGATGGAAGGACGGTCGGAACGACCGCTATATACATGTATCCACGCCTACTTCGTAGCTTGGATACGATAAACATAATTTCAAACATGTTCAACTATTTCAGAGAAATGATATTGGACCATCTGGAATGCTGATCTACAAGAGCACTCCCTTCTTCAAATATTCAACATATATCAACATATTCTCACTCAAACTTATAAAAATTCAATTTGTGAACTTGTATCTAAAGGAAATTAATCAACTCCGGCCCGAAAGAGGAAAGAAAACACGCTTGCTTGAGCAGATTTAAGACTCATTTGTATAGAAGGACTATCCATCGATAATAAGGAACAAGGAGCTTAGTAACAACTAAATGTTCACCAGCTTGAGATAGAGAGGGATAGATACACAAACATCCCAGTTGATAGTCGTATTTGCAAGCAACACACCCTTCTTGGTAGGGACATTGAAATGGGCTCCGTCTGTCCGTCAGTCCGCCTGTCCGTCTGTCTGTCTTTGATCACATGCTTTCCGGAGCAGAACTCGAAAACCGTTACAGCTATAGTTAAATCAAACTTGGTATATTGACTTATCAAATGTAGTTGTGCTTAACAGGATTTTCAATTTTCTGGATTTTTTTATTTTTTCGGTTTCCACGGAAACGTAACATAGAAATGTGTTTCAGGAGCAGAACTCGAGACGGTTTGGCCCAGCTAAACGAAACTTGGTATGATGACTAATCATCAAATGTAGTTGTGCCTATCGGGATTTTCAATTTTCTGGATTTTTTTATTTTTCGGTTTCCACGGAAACGTAACTTAGTAATGTGTTTCAGGAGCAGAACTCGAAAACGGTTTGGCCCAACTTAACGAAACTTTGTATGTTGACTAATCATCACATGTAGTTGTGCCTTTTGGGATTTTCAACATTCTGGAATTGGTTATTTTTCTGGTTTCAACGGAAACGCATCTTAGAATTGTGTTTCCGAAGCAGAATTTGAAAACCATTAGGGCTAACTCAATGAAACAAAGTATATTGACTAGTCATGACGTGTAGTTGTGCCTTTTGAGATTTTCAACTTTCTGGAATTGTATATTTTTCCGGTTTACATGTTAAGGCAATTAAGAAATGCGTTTCCGGAGCAGAATTTGAATACCATTAGGGCTAACTGAATGCAACTGTTTACAAACATGTATGTGCCTATTGGTATTATAAAAATTGCAGGGAGTTTAAACTCTTCAGTCCAGCATTACCATTGATTTCTAAACTGTGTCTCACAAAAAGAATGAAGTTGTTTTAATCAAACAGCATATTCAATCAAACAGGATGGTTGTTTTGTTCTTTCTGTTTTGAAATTGACGATGGCATAACATAAGCATTTACTAACAAGCAGACAGAGTCGTCTATATCCCCCGCCATTTGGAATATTTTGACGAAAAAACATGACTTTGAATTTTAAGTATCTCCGATTTCTGGTGTCGTAAATTGTCACTACTTACAATTTCAAAGAAACTGCAAAAAATGATAATCCAAACAAGTTCAAACCCCAAAAAGGCACATCTACACATAATGATTGATCCATACACCAAGTTTGGTTGAGCTAGGTCTCAAGGTTTTCAAGTTCTGCTCCAGAAACAAAATCTTAAGGATGTTCGCTCCTCAAATTTATAGTATTAAAATTTTTTCTAACTTATATTTTTTAAAAGATCAAAGTATATGGTTGGAAAATCAGCATTAAAAAATAGGGGGTCGTGTGGTTTTTTTTCTCGAGATATGACGCTTGTAAGATGATAGGGTGAAGTACAATTTTAACATGGGAGTCTATGGGTAAATGAGAAAAAAACTGCTAAAAACTTTAAAATACTACATTTCTAGTATTAAACTTTTTTTCCTTTTGTGATATGTAACAAAAGTTCATCTTACCCTACCGAAATCAATGAAAAATATATATGTAGTGTGGGTTTGTTTAAGCTTTGACACAAAATGTACCTGAAGACCCCCTTTTTAGTCAAATTTAGGTCATTTATGCTGTTTAAGTACTTTTTAGAGGTTCTAAAGTCACATTTTCCTTATTTATTTAGTTTTTTAAAAGTATGTAGATGATGTAGAATATCTTGAAGTAAATAAAGATGAGAAGAAATCTTTACTTAAGCATATTTCATTTTTAAAGGTTAACAGTATAAGGAGCGAACATCCTCAAGTAAAGTTTCCATGTAAACAGCTAAAAATAAAAATAGAGCCATTGGCTCTGTAACTCATCAGGCTTCATATCATTTGTGCTTATTGGTGTGGCAAATGTGGTTTCCCCCTTACTCTTTATCCTCTTTATCTAACTTAGGAGACTGCACAGAAAGTTTTAGCTTTCTACTAAGGCCTGATGCTCCTTGAGAAAAAGAGGAAATAAAAATGCAAAGAAGTTGAAAACCCCAAAAGGCACATCTCCACAGGATGCCCGTTGCACATACCAAGTTTCGTCGAGCTAGGTCTCATCGTTTTGGAGTTGTGCTCCGGAAACGAAATTCTATGTTATGTTTCCATGTTAACGGGTGAAAATAAAAATAAAAAGAAGATGAAAACCTCAAAAGGCACATCTCCACATGATGCCCGTTGCACATACCAAGTTTCGTTGAGCTAGGTCTAACCGTTTGGAGTTGTGCTCCGGAAACGAAATCCTATGTTACATTTCCATGGAAACGGGTAAAAAATAAAAATGCAAAGAAGTTGAAAACCTCAAAAGGCACATCTCCACATGATGCCCGTTGCACATACCAAGTTTCGTCGAGCTAGGTCTAACCGTTATGGAGTTGTGCTCCGGAAACGAAATCCTATGTTACGTTTCCATGGAAACGGGTAAAAATAAAAATGCAAAGAAGTTGAAAACCCCAAAAGGCACATCTCCACATGATTCTCATTGCACATACCAAGTTTTGTCGAGCTAGGTCTCACCGTTTTGGAGTTGTGCTCCGGAAACATTATCGGGACGGACGGACGACTATATCCCCCCGCATTATATGCCGGTTTGGGGGGGGGGGGGGGGGGGGGGGGGGGGTAAAAACTAATTCAAGCACACTCAAGGTCGTATTGAAGACATCTTGACATATGAAATACAATCTGAGGACGCCGTGTCGAAGTTAGATATGGCTAGCTAAGCTTATAAAAATCATAAGGGATGGAAATATCATCTTGGACTCTTTAACATTAAAAATGAACCTTAAAAATTCTAAATAAAAGAACTGTAAGTAAACGGAAGTTTGAATGGTACCCCAAACTTATTTATGTAAGCTTGTTTTTTAACGCTAGTGTTTGAAATATGCATGCTTACCATTTATTCGTGTGGATTGTCTTAGTTTTGAATGTCAAATATCGCATTAACTCCTAAATAAGGCTTACGAAAAATAAAAAATAAATATTTCTGGTCTTTACATCAAGGCAAAAATGATGCGATGACGCGGATTTTATATTCTTTCCAAAATGTTTTTTTACTACTGAACATGGAGAAAAGGAGATAAAATATAACATTTAAATCACTTTCTCACTGCGTCTTTAATGGAACTCACGAACAGAAACGAGTAACATTTTAATGCTACTTCTAGGCAACGGGACTGAATTTGTTTAGCCCTGAAAACATCTTGACAAAAAGGCTTGATGCGGGCGTTTGAAACCGATGCGGGCGGAAACCAGAAACAAATTACTTTTTTTCTAGGCCTTTAGGCTGTAGAACAAATAGAGTTAAAAAACTCTTACGGCCACATAGGCAGTTAGTATGATATACATATTGAGAATGTCGTTACTGTACTTACGACAGAAGCATTTTTTAAAAGAATCACATTTTGTTGTTATTTTTATTATTCGTTCCCACAGAGTACAGGCATTTAAACACATATGAAATTGTTAAATATATTATAAGTTGTGTTGGTTTCTTATTGACATAAAAAGTGAAAGATAAATAGATACGTGTACACCTAACAGTGAAGTCAAGTAACATTAACGCACCAAGGTGTAACTACTTGGAATAAAGGAAACCATTTGCTTGTAAATTGAGTATAATTAATTTTCCTTCTGGATATGAATTGCTCTACCGTCTACATAATCTTTCAAAATTTTAAGGAATTTGTGAACATTTTGGAATTAGTTTCTTCAATGGGCAAGCATAGATATATCTTTTAGCTGAAAATTGTAAGTGAATTATCAGTTGATTATTCATTGTAGTCCCAAGCCAGACTAAGGAGTAACTGATTTCCAACGTCTGAATAATGGTTTTGATTATCCAATATTCAATTTCTTTCCCATAAGTTTTGGTGACCTCACAATCCAAATACATTTGATAAATGGTTTCACTATCAACATCACAGAAGCAACATGCTACATTGTCTACAAGTTTCATTTTCACTTTTGTGAAAAAATTGTAAATTTTACATCTTTCAGATTCTTCCTGCAAATATCAAAACTGCTGAGACAGATGAAAAGATCATGAACAAACTGCATCATTGTCTGTTATAAAATTTAAAGGGGTTTATGATTACATCAATCAAACTTTGGGTGTTGTTATTTTAACAAAATAGACACTTATGGGAGATTAGAAAAGGAATATGAAGAGATACTGCTGTCACACATATGCTTTAGAAATATTTACTTTGCTACATGAACGATTCTAAAAAAGGTAAAAATAGAAATAGAAACGGAAACCATGGTTTGATACGCACAGTGCAATGCATGTACCAAACCAAAAATAAAACATAAATTTAAAATACATAAAATTGCTCCCAGAAGCTTTGCGAAACACTTTTATATATTTCTGAAGCAAAAAAATGTCTCGCGTATGCTTAATTTGACTTATTTGCTCATTTTAAAGGGGCCAATTTCAAGGTCACTTCAATTTTCAAAGTAACTTTTGTAGGGTTGTGATACATGTACATAAAATTGCTCCCAGAAGCTTTGCGAAGTACTATGTATATTTCTGAAGCAAAAAAAAGCCTCGCGTTTGCTTAATTTTTTATTAAATTGCTCTTTAACAAGGGGGATAATTCATGGTCACTTCAATTTTCAAAGTAATTTAAATAGGGTTGTGATACATAAAATTGCTCCCAGAAGCTTTGCGAAACACTTTTATATATTTCTGAAGCAAAAAAATGCCTCGTGTTTGTTTAAATTTGACGTATTTGGTCATTTTAAAGTTGCAAATTTCTAGGTCACTTCAATTTTCAAAGTAACTTTTTTAGGGTTGTGATACATAAAATAGCTCTCAGAAGCTTTGCGAAGTACTTTTTATATATTTCTGAAGCTAAAAAAAGTCTTGTGTTTGCTTAATTTTTATTAAATTGCTCTTTTAAAAGGGGGAAAATTCATGGTCACTTCAATTTTCAAAGTAATTTAAATAGGGTTGTGATACATAAAACTGCTCCCAGAAGCTTTGCGAAACACTTTTATATATTTCTGAAGCAAAAAAATGTCTCCCGTTTGCTTAATTATTATTAAATTGCTCTTTTACAAGGGGGATAATTCATGGTCACTTCAATTTTCAAAGTAATTTAAATAGGGTTGTGATACATAAAATTGCTCCCAGAAGCTTTGCGAAACACTTTTATATATTTCTGAAGCAAAAAAAGGTCTCACGTTTGCTTAAATTTGATTTATTTGCTCATTTTAAAGGGGCAAATTTCAAGGTCACTTCAATTTTCAAAGTAACTTTTTTAGGGTTGTGATACATAAAATTGTTCCCAGAAGCTTTGCGAAGTAGTTTTATATATTTCTGAAGCCAAAAAAAGTCTCGCGTTTGCTTAATTTTTATTAATTGCCCTTTACAAGGGGGATGATTCATGGTCACTTCAATTTTCAAAGTAATTTAAATAGGGTTGTGATACATAAAATTGCTTCCAGAAGCTGTGCGAAACACTTTTATATATTTCTGAAGCAAAAAAAGGTCTCGCGTTTGCTTAACTTTGATTTATTTGCTCATTTTAAAGGGGCAAATTTCAAGGTCACTTCAATTTTCAAAGTAACTTTTATAGGGTTGTGATACATAAAATTGTTCCCAGAAGCTTTGCGAAGTAGTTTTATATATTTCTGAAGCAAAAAAAAGTCTCACGTTTGCTTAATTTTTATTAAATTGCTCTTTTAAAAGGGGGAAAATTCATGGTCACTTCAATTTTCAAAGTAATTTAAATAGGGTTGTGATACATAAAACTGCTCCCAGAAGCTTTGCGAAACAAGTTTCATAATTCTTCTTCCGGACTTTCTAGCAAAACAACATATTGGAAAAGCTGTTTTGGGACCCCAAGTGTAATTGAACAGTCACAAAAATAATACTTTCATATTCTGAAGAATGAAATTGCGAGTACTTCGTCAAAGCTCATGTGCCTGTCGCAGGGATTGCTATCGCAACCCACCAACTACAGGATTAAGTTTTTAACCTCTAGACCTGTAGACATATGATAGACTTATGAAAGTGGACGTCATCTCAATAGCAATGCTGTGTAGTGTGTAGGTAGGAAGGTCGAAAATATGCGTGAAATAGAGAGAATTGGTTTTTGTTTTAAAGTTTTAGACAGACATTCACATGAAAGTTGACATATTTAAACATATAACATACGGCCAAATTTGACCTATGAGACATTGTAGTCAGGCACATTTATAATACATACATGTAACAATAGAAGTCATAATACATAAGTGATACATACGTACACGTACATACATTCAGACGTACAGACATAAACACACATACATATACATTCATACATTCAAACATTCATACACACATACACAAACACACACACACACACGCACGCACGTACGCACGCACGCACGCACGAATGCATGCATAAACGAAAAATACGAATATACTCATAGTTTCTAAATCAATTCATGTTACTTTTTATATATATATAGAGGATATCTGTCTTTTCTTGACTAATACTATGTTTATCTCATCGAGTGAGGTAGAAAGTTTATATTTTCACGAGTGGCAAAGCCACGAGTGAAAATATTTAACTTTTCTACATCACGAGATGAGATAAACATGGTATTTGTCAAGAATTGACAGATATTCTATTTATTATATGAATAAATCCTTCTAAATACGTCAAAAAAGGCCAAATTCATGTTGAGCGGCCGCTTGGAAGAGACCGTCACCGCGGTAACAGTGTCACGTCATATGAGAATTCATGACGTCAGACCATTGTTACATGACGTCACTCGAGTGGTGATAAAGTTTATCACCACTCAGTAGAGTGACGATAAAGGTTATCGCCACTGTAGCCAGATAGAGGGTTTATTTCACTGATAGAACAGAGTATCTCACCCTCAATCATATAATAAAAAGACATATTGAACTCTTGAAAACAGGTCGTACATCATAGTTGGATGGAAATGCATTTTCTAAAATTGACAGGAAAATATATATAACTCAGCAGCATAATATCAAAGTGAAAAGGGTTGGATATAAAGTATGAAAATAATAAGTTGAGCGTTTCAGTTGTGTGTCGGTCATGAAAAAAACAAGTTGACCTATATTTTATCGTTCATCAGCAATTATCAATGTTAACGCCATAAGATCACAAAGAACTTTTGATAAACTCTTCTCATTGACAACAACTCGGACTTATGAATTGTTTTATTCCCACCAGAAAATGCGTATAGGTAATTTTGACAAAATAATGAATTCTATACTTGATTATGTGTTGTGAAAATAGTGTTCTACAATTATACAAGAATATACGCGCAATCCTCCATAAAAGGAAAGTCGAAGAATTATACATATGACTGGAGTAACAATTAGAAAATGTTCTTAGATAGAAGTTTGAGGATGTCTCAAGTAACAGATGTCTTCCATCATGCAGTGTGTTTTTCCAAACCTTGTTAGATCTCCAAAACTTTCTCTATTGTCTATCGGTTTGCCAATAAGATTTTTAAAAAATCAAATTAAAAAATTTAAAAAGAAATTGAAGGAAACATACAATTAAATAGCATATCTGAAGTCGTCAACAAAATACAAATTATTGCTATAGAAATTAACATTCTGTCATCAATTGATTCATCTCCTTAAGTTTTCTGAGTCTAGCCCGAAATGACTTTATTTTAGTTTCATCTAATTTTTTTTTAGAAAATGTTGAATTTGAGGAAGAGTCATTTGAGCCTGGATAGAGTCATTTGAGACTGGGCGTCTCCCTGGGCCCATGTGACTCTAGAGTTATTTGAGACTAGGCCCAGAGCACTCTAGAGTTATTTCGGGCTAGGCTCGATGACTCTAGAGTTATCCGAGGCTAGCCCGAAATGACTCTATCTTAGTTTCATCGAATTGTTTTTTAGAAAATGTTGAATTTGAGGTAGAGTCATTTGAGCCTGGATAGAGTCATTTGAGACTGGGCGTTTCCCTGGGCCCATATGACTCTAGAGTTATTTGAGACTAGGCCCAGAGCACTCTAGAGTTATTTCGGGCTAGGCTCAGATGACTCTAGAGTTATCTGAGCCCAGCCTGAAATAACTCTAGAGTCATATTTTGCCTAGAGTTATTTGAGGCTGATACACCGGGATATTCACGTTAATGTTTACTATTTAAGCTTTATTGCCAGTTCAAGCAAACGCAAAGAATTATTTGGTTTGAGTTTCACCTTTAAATTGATAACTAGTGAGAGATATACCACAAAAGATGTTTCTGATGAATAAAGTCATTATTTGTCTGTTATAATTTGCAAATGTTAAAGAATCGATCTTTGGATAATTGATCACATACTGAACAAAAAAAAGCATGCAAACACATAATTAATGTCTGAATCATACAGTTAAAGTAAATCACTCTAAACAGGGGCGACGGTTACTGAAGAGTAGACAACGGTATTTGAACGTAAAAAGTACCGATTTTGAATCGTTTTTGGCGAGCAAACGAACATATCTTGAGCTTGCGTATTCTTCATATTTTTCCAAATCAAAGACACTGTCACACAAGAATGTTGCAATTTATGCACAGATAATGCATTTCCCTTGATATTACTATATAAGGACTAGCGTACTATTTCAATTCGCATAATCACTGTGTATAACCGTATACTGCATGGAACTAGCGAGGTGTACGGCGGAGAAATGTTGTTAGCGAGGAGCGTGATCGCAAACGGGATCACTTAAAAAGCAATCATCGCCGTTTCATCAACTTTTTCTTTGTTATTATCATGTCAATAGCTTTCCGAGACATAACTATTTAATGTCATATCCTGTTCATAGTCAGAGATAGCAAATATGTTACTAACAACAGCATTACTCGCAACTGTCATTGTTACTGTCCCTTGGATACAGAATGACAAGCACATACATTTTACGAAGTATGTGTGCTAAAATTACCACATGATGTTGATTATTTGAAAGTTATGAAGTAAAATATTTCCTAACTTTCGATTTCGGCTCCTCGCTAGCAACATTTCTCCGCCGTACACCTCGCTAGTTCCGTTGTACGGTTATACACAGTGATAATATTATACGCTATTTTTGAAAATAAGTACATATTCTGGAAAACCGGATCTAATTAATGCAACGTTGCATATCCTCGCCTGAAACTTGTCTTTTATTACGACTTTAACAAAAAGTGTGAATGTTTGAAATAAGCATTCATGTTGGCAAAGTATACAAAATATCATGTTATTTCAAAATCAGTCCATTTCAACCTACAAAAGAACGTTTACAACCACCTCCTCTTGATGAATAACAAAATAGCTAAGGTATTGTGATAATTTTTATTTTTACATTAAATAATCAAACAATAATTATTATTTCAACAGTTTTAAAAAGAGGATAATTTATTTTACCAAACCCGTGAACGAGGCTCACTAAAATTCCTAATCGGACACTCCTGACGTACTTAAATTCTGCTTACCCCCATAACTTTAAATTCCCTTTATCTCTTAACACAGCATAGCTATCTTTTCAAAGTTCAGAAAATATCGTGTTATTTAGGGGAGACCAGGGCAAAGCGCTCCCCTGACATATAAGGGTGTTTTCTGGGCACATTAACATGTTTAGAATGTAACTTGCAGCATGTCTCTAATTCTCATCAGATAAACTATTGTATGGCAAATGATTTTGAACCTACCATGGCAGGAGAGAGATATAAACGTAAATGTATGTCGACATAGGCGGTGCACTTTGCCTCTTAGTATTGGGCAAAGCGCCCCATGCGAAAAGACACACAGAAGTGATATGTCAAACACCTATGATAAGCCACTACCATACAACACAGTTTTTCTAAAGTGCCATAGTTCACAGGTTACCTATGAAAACAAATAATTAAAACCTAGGCTCAGTATTCAAAGAAAAACAAAATATTTGTCATATGTCATGGACCTAGATTTTCGAAGTCCTTAACCAAAAACTTACATAAATTACTAAATACGAATTTCTAAAACTATGAGAGTCTTGACATTTTAACTCGTATACTATCAGAAAAAAATTAAAATATGAAAGTAATAAAGAAATTGATTGGTTTGAAAGACCAATTAAACATTTTACAAACATCTAATTTCTGTCGGTCATGCCCAAACGGACTGTCTTCTTTAGGGATAAAACGAAATATATGATGAATATTGAACTAATGCTAAACATCAAAGAAAGTATATGTTTCTAAATGAAACAAAGGTCATATGATATAATTTTGATACTTCATTGATAATATTAATTTTTAAAAAAAAGACAGAAAAAATATAGAATGTAAATTACAATTAAATTTTACGATATTTGTTTGAGAAAAATAATTGATAACTCCCACACTAATGTGTTGACGATAAAAAACTACTTTAGATCACTCTGGGCAAAGGGAAATTTCACAACCCTATTTTTGCAACTTTGAAAATTGAAGCTGGGAGAGTCTTGTTCGTTTGAGTGCGATTACGTGAAACGCGTCACATTTTTTGGAAATATATAGAAGTACTTCGCAAAGGTTAAGGGAGCATTTACATATGTCACAACCCTATTTTTGCAACTTTGAAAATCTAAGTGTCAAGGTTTATGTCCCTTTTAAATGTGAGACATCGTCAAAATTTGACAAACTTTGTTGTCTTGTCGTTTTGATCGCCACCTATGGTTTAGAAGTGTCGGGCAGCGATATGTTGTAATCTCCATAGCATATCTTTCAAAATTGGACTATTACCATAGAAACTGCTAATTCAATCCTAGAAGCACCAAAACGACCCTGTAACATTGAATGCCTTAGCGAACTTTGAGCTTAATACCCAACATCAACAAGAAATGTTTTAGCAAGGCTCATATACCCCGCAATCGACTCAATTCGCCACATGTCAAAAGTCAATGAAAGATACAACTTTTGAAACCAAAATCTAGATGTGATCATAGTGTCAATGACAACTTGTCCCTAATTACCATTATATACCTGTTACTCGCTGTCAAAATGTAGAATAAAGGGGCATAAATATGCCAACTTGCTCAAGAGTATTATTAGTTGTGAAACCAAAATTTCATTCACCTAGGTGTTTGAGAAAACTTGAGCCCTACTGAAGCATGAGACCTGTTAATTGTTCTCAGTCCAATTGGGGAGTCAAGGGTCATAAATCCGTCAAAAACAATATTACGGAAATGGCTCTCGAACTGTGTCAAAAGTGTCAACAGGTGTACCCATCACCAAAATGTCACTCGTGTAGGTGTAATAATTTATGAGAAAATATATCCCAGTTAAAGCTTCAGACCTTTTATCCCTCAAAGTTAAACCTTATCCCGTCAAAAAAATAACACGCCAATAGCTTTCTAGCTCCAGGTGTAGGTGTAATAGTTTTTGAGAAAATCTGTCCCATTGTACATCATATAACTTAGTCGAAAAAGTGTACATCATATAACTAAGTCCAGAAAATTCAAAATTGGTCTACATTGTAGAGAAGTTACGGGTAATAATTGTGCAATGTTTGGTTGATCTCATTCTCTCCCCACAGAGGCAACTCAGTCATACCTGAATAAGCCTCTGTCCTATTACGGCTAATACATGGGATAGAAAAGTTGAAATCTGATTGGAGGCAATCAATGTTAGTTGTGCAATCAGCGACGCCGTTTCAAAAGTGGTCATTCGCAAAACCTCGGCTATCTTCGTGTGGTTCGTTAAAGCTTTCGTTGAAATTTAACATCCAGGGGAGGTAATTCTTCTTTTACAAGCCACCGCTTTTTACCTTCTCATTAGTCGTTATTTGGTTGATTAGTAAAATAACATTTATCATAAAACAAATATTATTTTACACATTATAAAACACTTTCTATCTTATGAAAAACCCTATCCATATCTGATTTTCAAATATTTTCCCGCTCACACTGTTGGTGAAAAATAATCATAAAGGCATGATATTTTCCATGTCACTTTAGACCGTTAAGAATTCCCAAAGTCATGGATATCCAAAATGTGTTTTCATTGGCTGTAAATAAGGGAGATATCTCAAGTTACAACTGTTTGCCGCTAGGACAATCTGCAGGAAGCCCAGGATCTTGGCGTAATAGAACAGAGGCTAATTCAGGTATGACTGAGTTGCCTCTGTGGGGAGAGAATGGGTTGATCTAGAACTAACAGTTGTGAAAAAAATGGAGCCAAGGGCTCTGTAGCTCACCAGGCCTCTGATGGAAATAGGGTTTTAAGGTTGTTAGCCCTATGACCCCATTTGGGGTCATGGGGTAACCAAATTTGGAATCCCCATTAGCCAAGGAGTCTACACACACCTTTTCAGCTCTCTAGACCCTTTTAAACTGGAGAAGAAGATGAAAATAGGTCTTAAAGATAGTGACCCCTGTGACCCTATTTGGGTTTAAGGGGTCACCAAACCTAAAATTAAGAATCCTCATTGGCCAACAAATCAACACACAAGTTTACAGCTCTCAAGACCTTTTTGAACTGGAGGAGATGATGAAAATAGGCTTTTAAGGTTGTGACCCCTGTGACCCACAATTTAGAATCATCATTGGCCAAGGATTCTAGACACACCTTTTCAGCTCTCTATACCTTTTGGAACTGGAGAAGAAGATGAAAATAGGTCTTAAAGATAGTGACCCCTGTGACCCTATTTGGGTTTAAGGGGTCACCAAACGTAAAATTAAGAATCCTCATTGGCCAATAAATCAACACACAAGTTTTCAGCTCTCAAGACCTTTTTGAACTAGAGGAGATGATGAAAATAGGCTTTTAAGGTTGTGACCCCTGTGACCCACAATTTAGAATCATCATTGGCCAAGGATTCTAGACACAACTATTGAACTCTCTAGACCTCTTGGACCTGGAGGAGAAGATGAAATTTTTTTTTTTAAGGTTTCGACCCCAGGTGTGACCCCATTTGGGGTCACGGAGTCACAAAATCTACAATTTAGAATCGCCTTTTGCCAAGGAGTTCAGCTTTCTAGAGTCATTGCTTCTGGAGATGAAGTCGAAAAAGTGAAAAGTTTACGGATGGACTGACGCCGGACGTCATGCCATGCCATTAGCCCATCGGGTCTTTCAATTGACCTAAAATTGACCTGATGGAAGGACGGTCGGAACGACCGCTATATACATGTATCCACGCCTACTTCGTAGCTTGGATACGATAAACATAATTTCAAACATGTTCAACTATTTCAGAGAAATGATATTGGACCATCTGGAATGCTGATCTACAAGAGCACTCCCTTCTTCAAATATTCAACATATATCAACATATTCTCACTCAAACTTATAAAAACTCAATTTGTGAACTTGTATCTAAAGGAAATTAATCAACTCCCGCCCGAAAGAGGAAAGAAAACACGCTTGCTTGAGCAGATTTAAGACTCATTTGTATAGAAGGACTATCCGTCGATAACAAGGAACAAGGAGCTTAGTAACAACTAAATGTTCACCAGCTTGAGATAGAGAGGGATAGATACACAAACATCCCAGTTGATAGTCGTATTTGCAAGCAACACACCCTTCTTGGTAGGGACATTGAAATGGGCTCCGTCTGTCCGTCCGTCCGCCTGTCCGTCTGTCTGTCTTTGATCACATGCTTTCCGGAGCAGAACTCGAAAACCGTTACAGCTATAGTTAAATCAAACTTGGTATATTGACTAATCAAATGTAGTTGTGCTTAACAGGATTTTCAATTTTCTGGATTTTTTTATTTTTTCGGTTTCCACGGAAACGTAACTTAGAAATGTGTTTCAGGAGCAGACCTCGAGACGGTTTGGCCCAGCTTAACGAAACTTGGTATGATGACTAATCATCAAATGTAGTTGTGCCTATCGGGATTTTCAATTTTTTGGATTTTTTTATTTTTTCGGTTTCCACGGAAACGTAACTTAGTAATGTGTTTCAGGAGCAGAACTCGAAAACGGTTTTGCCCAGCTTAACGAAACTTTGTATGTTGACTAATCATCACATGTAGTTGTGCCTTTTGGGATTTTCAACATTCTGGAATTGGTTATTTTTCTGGTTTCAACGGAAACGCATCTTAGAATTGTGTTTCCGAAGCAGAATTTGAAAACCATTAGGGCTAACTCAATGAAACAAAGTATATTGACTAGTCATGACGTGTAGTTATGCCTTTTGAGATTTTAAACTTTCTGGAATTGTATATTTTTCCGGTTTCCATGTTAAGGCAATTAAGAAATGCGTTTCCGGAGCAGAATTTGAATACCATTAGGGCTAACTGAATGAAACTGTTTACAAACATGTATGTGCCTTTTGGTATTATAAAAATTGCAGGGAGTTTAAACTCTTCAGTCCAGCATTACCATTGATTTCTAAACTGTGTCTCACAAAAAGAATGAAGTTGTTTTAATCAAACAGCATATTCAATCAAACAGGATGGTTGTTTTGTTCTTTCTGTTTTGAAATTGATGATGGCATAACATAAGCATTTACTAACAAGCAGACAGAGTCGTCTATATCCCCCGCCATTTGGAATATTTTGACGAAAAAAACATGACTTTGAATTTTAAGTATCTCCGATTTCTGGTGTCGTAAATTGTCACTACTTATTATTTCAAAGAAACTGCAAAAAATGATAATCCAAACAAGTTCAAACCCCAAAAAGGCACATCTACACATAATGATTGATCCATACACCAAGTTTGGTTGAGCTAGGTCTCAAGGTTTTCAAGTTCTGCTCCAGAAACAAAATCTTAAGGATGTTCGCTCCTCAAATTTATAGTATTAAACTTTTTTCTAACTTATATTTTTTAAAAGATCAAAGTATATGGTTGGAAAATCAGCATTAAAAAATAGGGGGTCGTGTGTTTTTTTTCGAGATATGACGCTTGTAAGATGATAGGGTGAAGTACAATTTTAACATGGGAGTCTATGGGTAAATGAGAAAAAAACTGCTAAAAACTTTAAAATACTACATTTCTAGTATTAAACTTTTTTTCCTTTTGTGATATGTAACAAAAGTTCATCTTACCCTACCGAAATCAATGAAAAAATATATATGTAGTGTGGGTTTGTTTAAGCTTTGACACAAAATGTACCTGAAGACCCCCTTTTTAGTCAAATTTAGGTCATTTATGCTGTTTAAGTACTTTTTAGAGGTTCTAAAGTCACATTTTCCTTATTGATTTTGTTTTTTAAAAGTATGTAGATGATGTAGAATATCTTGAAGTAAATAAAGATGAGAAGAAATCTTTACTTAATCATATTTCATTTTTAAAGGTTAACAGTATAAGGAGCGAACATCCTCAAGTAAAGTTTCCATGTAAACAGCTAAAAATAAAAATAGAGCCATTGGCTCTGTAACTCATCAGGCTTCATATCATTTGTGCTTATTGGTGTGGCAAATGTGGTTTCCCCCTTACTCTTTATCCTCTTTATCTAACTTAGGAGACTGCACAGAAAGTTTTAGCTTTCTACTAAGGCCTGATGCTCCTTGAGAAAAAGAGGAAATAAAAATGCTAAGAAGTTGAAAACCCCAAAAGGCACATCTCCACAGGATGCCCGTTGCACATACCAAGTTTCGTCGAGCTAGGTCTCATCGTTTTGGAGTTGTGCTCCGGAAACGAAATTCTATGTTATGTTTCCATGTTAACGGGTGAAAATAAAAATGAAAAGAAGTTGAAAACCTCAAAAGGCACATCTCCACATGATGCCCGTTGCACATACCAAGTTTCGTTGAGCTAGGTCTAACCGTTTGGAGTTGTGCTCCGGAAACGAAATCCTATGTTACATTTCCATGGAAACGGGTAAAAAATAAAAATGCAAAGAAGTTGAAAACCTCAAAAGGCACATCTCCACATGATGCCCGTTGCACATACCAAGTTTCGTCGAGCTAGGTCTAACCGTTTTGGAGTTGTGCTCCGGAAACGAAATCCTATGTTACGTTTTCATGGAAACGGGTAAAAATAAAAATGCAAAGAAGTTGAAAACCCCAAAAGGCACATCTCCACATGATGCCCATTGCACATACCAAGTTTTGTCGAGCTAGGTCTCACCGTTTTGGAGTTGTGCTCCGGAAACATTATCGGGACGGACGGACGACTATATCCCCCCGCATTATATGCCGGTTTGGGGGGGGGGGGATTAAAAACTAATTCAAGCACACTCAAGGTCGTATTGAAGACATCTTGACATATGAAATACATTCTGAGGACGCCGTGTCAAAGTTAGATATGGCTAGCTAAGCTTATAAAAATCATAAGGGATGGAAATATCATCTTGGACTCTTTAACATTAAAAATGAACCTTAAAAATTCTAAATAAAAGAACTGTAAGTAAACGGAAGTTTGAATGGTACCCCAAACTTATTTATGTAAGCTTGTTTTTTAACGCTAGTGTTTGAAATATGCATGCTTACCATTTATTCGTGTGGATTGTCTTAGTTTTGAATGTCAAATATCGCATTAACTCCTTAATAAGGCTTACGAAAAATAAAAAATAAATATTTCTGGTCTTTACATCAAGGCAAAAATGATGCGATGACGCGGATTTTATATTCTTTCCAAAATGTTTTTTTACTACTGAACATGGAGAAAAGGAGATAAAATATAACATTAAAATCACTTTCTCACTGCGTCTTTAATGGAACTCACGAACAGAAACGAGTAACATTTTAATGCTTCTTCTAGGCAACGGGACTAAATTTGTTTAGCCCTGAAAACATCTTGACAAAAAGGCTTGATGCGGGCGTTTGAAACCGATGCGGGCGGAAACCAGAAACAAATTACTTTTTTTCTAGGCCTTATTCCCACTTCAAGCCTTTAGGCTGTAGAACAAATAGAGTTAAAAAACTCTTACGGCCACATAGGCAGTTGGTATGATATACATATTGAGAATGTCGTTACTGTACTTACGACAGAAGCATTTTTTAAAAGAATCACATTTTGTTGTTGTTTTTATTATTCGTTCCCACAGAGTACAGGCATTTAAACACATATGAAATTGTTAAATAGATTATAAGTTGTGTTGGTTTCTTATTGACATAAAAAGTGAAAGATAAATAGATACGTGTACACCTAACAGTGAAGTCAAGTAACATTAACGCACCAAGGTGTAAATATTTGGAATAAAGGAAACCATTTGCTTGTAAATTGAGTATAATTAATTTTCCTTCTGGATATGAATTGCTCTACCGTCTACATAATCTTTCAAAATTTTAAGGAATTTGTAAAAATTTTGGAATTAGTTTCTTCAATGGGCAAGCATAGATATATCTTTTAGCTGAAAATTGTAAGTGAATTATCAGTTGATTATTCATTGTAGTCCCAAGCCAGACTAAGGAGTAACTGATTTCAAACGTCTGAATAATGGTTTTGATTATCCAATATTCAATTTCTTTCCCATAAGTTTTGGTGACCTCACAATCCAAATACATTTGATAAATGGTTTCACTATCAACATCACAGAAGCAACATGCTACATTGTCTACAAGTTTCATTTTCACTTTTGTGAAAAAATTGTATTGAAAATCACTAAATTTTACATCTTTCAGATTCTTCCTGCAAATATCAAAACTGCTGAGACAGATAAAAAGATCATGAACAAACTGCATCATTGTCTGTTATAAAATTTAAAGGGGTTTATGATTACATCAATCAAACTTTTGGTGTTGTTATTTTAACAAAATAGACACTTATGGGAGATTAGAAAAGGAATATGAAGAGATACTGCTGTCACACATATGCTTTAGAAATATTTACTTTGCTACATGAATGATTCTAAAAAAGGTAAAATGGAAAAAGAAACGGAAACCATGGTTTGATACGCACAATGAAATGCATGTACCAAACCAAAAATAAAACATAAATTTAAAATACATAAAATTGCTCCCAGAAGCTTTGCGAAACACTTTTATATATTTCTGAAGCAAAAAAATGTCTCGTGTATGCTTAAATTTGACTTATTTGCTCATTTTAAAGGGGCCAATTTCAAGGTCTTTTCAATTTTCAAAGTAACTTTTGTAGGGTTGTGATACATGTACATAAAATTGCTCCCAGAAGCTTTGCGAAGTACTATGTATATTTCTGAAGCAAAAAAAAAGCCTCGCGTTTGCTTAATTTTTTATTAAATTGCTCTTTTAAAAGGGGGATAATTCATGGTCACTTCAATTTTCAAAGTAATTTAAATAGGGTTGTGATACATAAAATTGCTCCCAGAAGCTTTGCGAAACACTTTTATATATTTCTGAAGCAAAAAAAAGTCTCGCGTTTGCTTAAATTTGATTTATTTGCTCATTTTAAAGGGGCAAATTTAAAGGTCACTTCAATTTTCAAAGTAACTTTTTTAAGGTTGTGATACATAAAATTGTTCCAAGAAGCTTTGCGAAGTAGTTTTATATATTTATGAAGCCAAAAAAAGTCTCGCGTTTGCTTAATTTTTATTAAATTGCCCTTTTACAAGGGGGATAATTCATGGTCACTTCAATTTTCAAAGTAATTTAAATAGGGTTGTGATACATAAAATTGCTCCCAGAAGCTTTGCGAAACACTTTTATATATTTCTGAAGCAAAAAAAGGTCTCGCGTTTGCTTAAATTTGATTTATTTGCTCATTTTAAAGGGGCAAATTTAAAGGTCACTTCAATTTTCAAAGAAACTTTTTTAAGGTTGTGATACATAAAATTGTTCCCAGAAGCTTTGCGAAGTAGTTTTATATATTTATGAAGCAAAAACAAGTCTCGTGTTTGCTTTATTTTTATTAAATTGCCCTTTTACAAGGGGGATAATTCATGGTCACTTCAATTTTCAAAGTAATTTAAATAGGGTTGTGATACATAAAATTGCTCCCAGAAGCTTTGCGAAACACTTTTATATATTTCTGAAGCAAAAAAAGGTCTCGCGTTTGCTTAAATTTGATTTATTTGCTCATTTTAAAGGGGCAAATTTCAAGGTCACTTCAATTTTCAAAGTAACTTTTTAAAGGTTGTGATACATAAAATTGTTCCCAGAAGCTTTGCGAAGTAGTTTTATATATTTCTGAAGCAAAAAAAGGTCTTGCGTTTGGTTAATTTTTATTAAATTGCCCTTTTACAAGGGGGATAATTCATGGTCACTTCAATTTTCAAAGTAATTTAAATAGGGTTGTGATACATAAAATTGCTCCCAGAAGCTTTGCGAAACACTTTTATATATTTCTGAAGCAAAAAAAGGTCTCGCGTTTGCTTAAATTTGATTTATTCGCTCATTTTAAAGGGGCAAATTTCAAGGTCACTTCAATTTTCAAAGTAACTTTTTTAAGGTTGTGATACATAAAATTGCTCCCAGAAGCTTTGCGAAACACTTTTATATATTTCTGAAGCAAAAAAAGGTCTCGCGTTTGCTTAAATTTGATTTATTCGCTCATTTTAAAGGGGCAAATTTCAAGGTCACTTCAATTTTCAAAGTAACTTTTTAAAGGTTGTGATACATAAAATTGTTCCCAAAAGCTTTGCGAAGTAGTTTTATATATTTATGAAGCCAAAAAAAGTCTCGCGTTTGCTTAATTTTTATTAAATTGCCCTTTTGCAAGGGGGATAATTCATGGTCACTTCAATTTTCAAAGTAATTTAAATAGGGTTGTGATACATAAAATTGCTCCCAGAAGCTTAGCGAAACACTTTTATATATTTCTGAAGCAAAAAAAGGTCTCGCGTTTGCTTAAATTTGATTTATTTGCTCATTTTAAAGGGGCAAATTTAAAGGTCACTTCAATTTTCAAAGTAACTTTTTTAAGGTTGTGATACATAAAATTGTTCCCAGAAGCTTTGCGAAGTAGTTTTATATATTTCTGAAGCAAAAACAAGTCTCGTGTTTGCTTTATTTTTATTAAATTGCCCTTTTACAAGGGGGATAATTCATGGTCACTTCAATTTTCAAAGTAATTTAAATAGGGTTGTGATACATAAAATTGCTCCCAGAAGCTTTGCGAAACACTTTTATATATTTCTGAAGCAAAAAAAGGTCTCGCGTTTGCTTAAATTTGATTTATATGCTCATTTTAAAGGGGCAAATTTCAAGGTCACTTCAATTTTCAAAGTAACTTTTTAAAGGTTGTGATACAAAAAATTGTTCCCAGAAGCTTTCCGAAGTAGTTTTATATATTTCTGAAGCAAAAAAAAGTCTTGCGTTTGCTTAATTTTTATTAAATTGCCCTTTTACAAGGGGGATAATTCATGGTCACTTCAATTTTCAAAGTAATTTAAATAGGGTTGTGATACATAAAATTGCTCCCAGAAGCTTTGCGAAACACTTTTATATATTTCTGAAGCAAAAAAAGGTCTCGCGTTTGCTTAAATTTGATTTATTTGCTCATTTTAAAGGGGCAAATTTCAAGGTCACTTCAATTTTCAAAGTAACTTTTTTAAGGTTGTGATACATAAAATTGTTCCCAGAAGCTTTGCGAAGTAGTTTTATATATTTCTGAAGCAAAAAAAATTCTTGCGTTTGCTTAATTTTTATTAAATTGCCCTTTTACAAGGGGGATAATTCATGGTCACTTCAATTTTCAAAGTAACTTTTTTAAGGTTGTGATACATAAAATTGTTCCCAGAAGCTTTGCGAAGTAGTTTTATATATTTCTGAAGCAAAAAAAATTCTTGCGTTTGCTTAATTTTTATTAAATTGCCCTTTTACAAGGGGGATAATTCATGGTCACTTCAATTTTCAAAGTAATTTAAATAGGGTTGTGATACATAAAATTGTTCCCAGAAGCTTTGCGAAACACTTTTATATATTTCTGAAGCAAAAAAAGGTCTCGCGTTTGCTTAAATTTGATTTATTTGCTCATTTTAAAGGGGCAAATTTAAAGGTCACTTCAATTTTCAAAGTAACTTTTTTAAGGTTGTGATACATAAAATTGTTCCCAGAAGCTTTGCGAAGTAGTTTTATATATTTCTGAAGCAAAAAAAGTCTCGCATTTGCTTAATTTTTATTAAATTGCCCTTTTACAAGGGGGATAATTCATGGTCACTTCAATTTTCAAAGTAATTTAAATAGGGTTGTGATACATAAAATTGTTCCCAGAAGCTATGCGAAGTAGTTTTATATATTTCTGAAGCAAAAAAAGGTCTCGCGTTTGCTTAAATTTGATTTATTCGCTCATTTTAAAGGAGCAAATTTCAAGGTCACTTCAATTTTTAAAGTAACTTTTTAAAGGTTGTGATACATAAAATTGTTCCCAGAAACTTTGCGAAGTAGTTTTATATGTTTATGAAGCAAAAAAAAGTCTTGCGTTTGCTTAATTTTTATTAAATTGCCCTTTTACAAGGGGGATAATTCATGGTCACTTCAATTTTCAAAGTAATTTAAAAAGGGTTGTGATACATAAAATTGTTCCCAGAAGCTTTGCGAAACACTTTTATATATTTCTGAAGCAAAAAAAGGTCTCGCGTTTGCTTAAATTTGATTTATTTGCTCATTTTAAAGGGGCAAATTTCAAGGTCACTTCAATTTTCAAAGTAACTTTTTAAAGGTTGTGATACATAAAATTGTTCCCAGAAGCTTTGCGAAGTAGTTTTATATATTTATGAAGCAAAAAAAAGTCTCGCGTTTGCTTAATTTTTATTAAATTGCCCTTTTACAAGGGGGATAATTCATGGTCACTTCAATTTCCAAAGTTATTTAAATAGGGTTGTGATACATAAAATTGCTCCCAGAAGCTTTGCGAAACACTTTTATATATTTCTGAAGCAAAAAAAGGTCTCGCGTTTGCTTAAATTTGATTTATTTGCTCATTTTAAAGGGGCAAATTTCAAGATCACTTCATTTTCAAAGTAACTTTTTTAAGGTTGTGATACATAAAATTGTTCCCAGAAGCTTTGCGAAGTAGTTTTATATATTTCTGAAGCAAAAAAAGGTCTTGCGTTTGCTTAATTTTTATTAAAATGCCCTTTTACAAGGGGGATAATTCATGGTCACTTCAATTTTCAAAGTAATTTAAATAGGGTTGTGATACATAAAATTGCTCCCAGAAGCTTTGCGAAACACTTTTATATATTTCTGAAGCAAAAAAAGGTCTCGCGTTTGCTTAAATTTGATTTATTCGCTCATTTTAAAGGGGCAAATTTCAAGGTCACTTCAATTTTCAAAGTAACTTTTTTAAGGTTGTAATACATAAAATTGCTCCCAGAAGCTTTGCGAAACACTTTTATATATTTCTGAAGCAAAAAAAGGTCTCGCGTTTGCTTAAATTTGATTTATTCGCTCATTTTAAAGGGGCAAATTTCAAGGTCACTTCAATTTTCAAAGTAACTTTTTAAAGGTTGTGATACATAAAATTGTTCCCAAAAGCTTTGCGAAGTAGTTTTATATATTTATGAAGCCAAAAAAAGTCTCGCGTTTGCTTAATTTTTATTAAATTGCCCTTTTACAAGGGGGATAATTCATGGTCACTTCAATTTTCAAAGTAATTTAAATAGGGTTGTGATACATAAAATTGCTCCCAGAAGCTTTGCGAAACACTTTTATATATTTCTGAAGCAAAAAAAGGTCTCGCGTTTGCTTAAATTTGATTTATTTGCTCATTTTAAAGGGGCAAATTTAAAGGTCACTTCAATTTTCAAAGTAACTTTTTTAAGGTTGTGATACATAAATTGTTCCCAGAAGCTTTGCGAAGTAGTTTTATATATTTCTGAAGCAAAAACAAGTCTCGTGTTTGCTTTATTTTTATTAAATTGCCCTTTTACAAGGGGGATAATTCATGGTCACTTCAATTTTCAAAGTAATTTAAATAGGGTTGTGATACATAAAATTGCTCCCAGAAGCTTTGCGAAACACTTTTATATATTTCTGAAGCAAAAAAAGGTCTCGCGTTTGCTTAAATTTGATTTATATGCTCATTTTAAAGGGGCAAATTTCAAGGTCACTTCAATTTTCAAAGTAACTTTTTAAAGGTTGTGATACATAAAATTGTTCCCAGAAGCTTTCCGAAGTAGTTTTATATATTTCTGAAGCAAAAAAAAGTCTTGCGTTTGCTTAATTTTTATTAAATTGCCCTTTTACAAGGGGGATAATTCATGGTCACTTCAATTTTCAAAGTAATTTAAAAAGGGTTGTGATACATAAAATTGTTCCCAGAAGCTTTGCGAAACACTTTTATATATTTCTGAAGCAAAAAAAGGTCTCGCGTTTGCTTAAATTTGATTTATTTGCTCATTTTAAAGGGGCAAATTTCAAGGTCACTTCAATTTTCAAAGTAACTTTTTAAAGGTTGTGATACATAAAATTGTTCCCAGAAGCTTTGCGAAGTAGTTTTATATATTTATGAAGCAAAAAAAAGTCTCGCGTTTGCTTAATTTTTATTAAATTGCCCTTTTACAAGGGGGATAATTCATGGTCACTTCAATTTCCAAAGTTATTTAAATAGGGTTGTGATACATAAAATTGCTCCCAGAAGCTTTGCGAAACACTTTTATATATTTCTGAAGCAAAAAAAGGTCTCGCGTTTGCTTAAATTTGATTTATTTGCTCATTTTAAAGGGGCAAATTTAAAGGTCACTTCAATTTTCAAAGTAACTTTTTTAAGGTTGTGATACATAAAATTGTTCCCAGAAGCTTTGCGAAGTAGTTTTATATATTTCTGAAGCAAAAAAAGGTCTTGCGTTTGCTTAATTTTTATTAAATTGCCCTTTTACAAGGGGGATAATTCATGGTCACTTCAATTTTCAAAGTAATTTAAATAGGGTTGTGATACATAAAATTGCTCCCAGAAGCTTTGCGAAACACTTTTATATATTTCTGAAGCAAAAAAAGGTCTCGCGTTTGCTTAAATTTGATTTATTCGCTCATTTTAAAGGGGCAAATTTCAAGGTCACTTCAATTTTCAAAGTAACTTTTTTAAGGTTGTAATACATAAAATTGCTCCCAGAAGCTTTGCGAAACACTTTTATATATTTCTGAAGCAAAAAAAGGTCTCGCGTTTGCTTAAATTTGATTTATTCGCTCATTTTAAAGGGGCAAATTTCAAGGTCACTTCAATTTTCAAAGTAACTTTTTAAAGGTTGTGATACATAAAATTGTTCCCAAAAGCTTTGCGAAGTAGTTTTATATATTTATGAAGCCAAAAAAAGTCTCGCGTTTGCTTAATTTTTTATTAAATTGCCCTTTTACAAGGGGGATAATTCATGGTCACTTCAATTTTCAAAGTAATTTAAATAGGGTTGTGATACATAAAATTGCTCCCAGAAGCTTTGCGAAACACTTTTATATATTTCTGAAGCAAAAAAAGGTCTCGCGTTTGCTTAAATTTGATTTATTTGCTCATTTTAAAGGGGCAAATTTAAAGGTCACTTCAATTTTCAAAGTAACTTTTTTAAGGTTGTGATACATAAAATTGTTCCCAGAAGCTTTGCGAAGTAGTTTTATATATTTCTGAAGCAAAAACAAGTCTCGTGTTTGCTTTATTTTTATTAAATTGCCCTTTTACAAGGGGGATAATTCATGGTCACTTCAATTTTCAAAGTAATTTAAATAGGGTTGTGATACATAAAATTGCTCCCAGAAGCTTTGCGAAACACTTTTATATATTTCTGAAGCAAAAAAAGGTCTCGCGTTTGCTTAAATTTGATTTATATGCTCATTTTAAAGGGGCAAATTTCAAGGTCACTTCATTTTCAAAGTAACTTTTTTAAGGTTGTGATACATAAAATTGTTCCCAGAAGCTTTCCGAAGTAGTTTTATATATTTCTGAAGCAAAAAAAAGTCTCGTGTTTGCTTAATTTTTATTAAATTGCCCTTTTACAAGGGGGATAATTCATGGTCACTTCAATTTTCAAAGTAATTTAAATAGGGTTGTGATACATAAAATTGCTCCCAGAAGCTTTGCGAAACACTTTTATATATTTCTGAAGCAAAAAAAGGTCTCGCGTTTGCTTAAATTTGATTTATATGCTCATTTTAAAGGGGCAAATTTCAAGGTCACTTCAATTTTCAAAGTAACTTTTTAAAGGTTGTGATACATAAAATTGTTCCCAGAAGCTTTCCGAAGTAGTTTTATATATTTCTGAAGCAAAAAAAAGTCTTGCGTTTGCTTAATTTTTATTAAATTGCCCTTTTACAAGGGGGATAATTCATGGTCACTTCAATTTTCAAAGTAATTTAAAAAGGGTTGTGATACATAAAATTGTTCCCAGAAGATTTGCGAAACACTTTTATATATTTCTGAAGCAAAAAAAGGTCTCGCGTTTGCTTAAATTTGATTTATTTGCTCATTTTAAAGGGGCAAATTTCAAGGTCACTTCAATTTTCAAAGTAACTTTTTAAAGGTTGTGATACATAAAATTGTTCCCAGAAGCTTTGCGAAGTAGTTTTATATATTTATGAAGCAAAAAAAAGTCTCGCGTTTGCTTAATTTTTATTAAATTGCCCTTTTACAAGGGGGATAATTCATGGTCACTTCAATTTCCAAAGTAATTTAAATAGGGTTGTGATACATAAAATTGCTCCCAGAAGCTTTGCGAAACACTTTTATATATTTCTGAAGCAAAAAAAGGTCTCGCGTTTGCTTAAATTTGATTTATTTGCTCATTTTAAAGGGGCAAATTTAAAGGTCACTTCAATTTTCAAAGTAACTTTTTTAAGGTTGTGATACATAAAATTGTTCCCAGAAGCTTTGCGAAGTAGTTTTATATATTTCTGAAGCAAAAAAAGGTCTTGCGTTTGCTTAATTTTTATTAAATTGCCCTTTTACAAGGGGGATAATTCATGGTCACTTCAATTTTCAAAGTAATTTAAATAGGGTTGTGATACATAAAATTGCTCCCAGAAGCTTTGCGAAACACTTTTATATATTTCTGAAGCAAAAAAAGGTCTCGCGTTTGCTTAAATTTGATTTATTCGCTCATTTTAAAGGGGCAAATTTCAAGGTCACTTCAATTTTCAAAGTAACTTTTTTAAGGTTGTAATACATAAAATTGCTCCCAGAAGCTTTGCGAAACACTTTTATATATTTCTGAAGCAAAAAAAGGTCTCGCGTTTGCTTAAATTTGATTTATTCGCTCATTTTAAAGGGGCAAATTTCAAGGTCACTTCAATTTTCAAAGTAACTTTTTTAAGGTTGTGATACATAAAATTGTTCCCAGAAGCTTTGCGAAGTAGTTTTATATATTTCTGAAGCAAAAACAAGTCTCGTGTTTGCTTTATTTTTATTAAATTGCCCTTTTACAAGGGGGATAATTCATGGTCACTTCAATTTTCAAAGTAATTTAAATAGGGTTGTGATACATAAAATTGCTCCCAGAAGCTTTGCGAAACACTTTTATATATTTCTGAAGCAAAAAAAGGTCTCGCGTTTGCTTAAATTTGATTTATATGCTCATTTTAAAGGGGCAAATTTCAAGGTCACTTCAATTTTCAAAGTAACTTTTTAAAGGTTGTGATACATAAAATTGTTCCCAGAAGCTTTCCGAAGTAGTTTTATATATTTCTGAAGCAAAAAAAAGTCTTGCGTTTGCTTAATTTTTATTAAATTGCCCTTTTACAAGGGGGATAATTCATGGTCACTTCAATTTTCAAAGTAATTTAAAAAGGGTTGTGATACATAAAATTGCTCCCAGAAGCTTTGCGAAACACTTTTATATATTTCTGAAGCAAAAAAAGGTCTCGCGTTTGCTTAAATTTGATTTATTTGCTCATTTTAAAGGGGCAAATTTCAAGGTCACTTCAATTTTCAAAGTAACTTTTTTAAGGTTGTGATACATAAAATTGTTCCCAGAAGCTTTGCGAAGTAGTTTTATATATTTATGAAGCAAAAAAAAGTCTCGCGTTTGCTTAATTTTTATTAAATTGCCCTTTTACAAGGGGGATAATTCATGGTCACTTCAATTTCCAAAGTTATTTAAATAGGGTTGTGATACATAAAATTGCTCCCAGAAGCTTTGCGAAACACTTTTATATATTTCTGAAGCAAAAAAAGGTCTCGCGTTTGCTTAAATTTGATTTATTTGCTCATTTTAAAGGGGCAAATTTCAAGATCACTTCATTTTCAAAGTAACTTTTTTAAGGTTGTGATACATAAAATTGTTCCCAGAAGCTTTGCGAAGTAGTTTTATATATTTCTGAAGCAAAAAAAGGTCTTGCGTTTGCTTAATTTTTATTAAATTGCCCTTTTACAAGGGGGATAATTCATGGTCACTTCAATTTTCAAAGTAATTTAAATAGGGTTGTGATACATAAAATTGCTCCCAGAAGCTTTGCGAAACACTTTTATATATTTCTGAAGCAAAAAAAGGTCTCGCGTTTGCATAAATTTGATTTATTCGCTCATTTTAAAGGGGCAAATTTCAAGGTCACTTCAATTTTCAAAGTAACTTTTTTAAGGTTGTAATACATAAAATTGCTCCCAGAAGCTTTGCGAAACACTTTTATATATTTCTGAAGCAAAAAAAGGTCTCGCGTTTGCTTAAATTTGATTTATTCGCTCATTTTAAAGGGGCAAATTTCAAGGTCACTTCAATTTTCAAAGTAACTTTTTAAAGGTTGTGATACATAAAATTGTTCCCAAAAGCTTTGCGAAGTAGTTTTATATATTTATGAAGCCAAAAAAAGTCTCGCGTTTGCTTAATTTTTATTAAATTGCCCTTTTACAAGGGGGATAATTCATGGTCACTTCAATTTTCAAAGTAATTTAAATAGGGTTGTGATACATAAAATTGCTCCCAGAAGCTTTGCGAAACACTTTTATATATTTCTGAAGCAAAAAAAGGTCTCGCGTTTGCTTAAATTTGATTTATTTGCTCATTTTAAAGGGGCAAATTTAAAGGTCACTTCAATTTTCAAAGTAACTTTTTTAAGGTTGTGATACATAAAATTGTTCCCAGAAGCTTTGCGAAGTAGTTTTATATATTTCTGAAGCAAAAACAAGTCTCGTGTTTGCTTTATTTTTATTAAATTGCCCTTTTACAAGGGGGATAATTCATGGTCACTTCAATTTTCAAAGTAATTTAAATAGGGTTGTGATACATAAAATTGCTCCCAGAAGCTTTGCGAAACACTTTTATATATTTCTGAAGCAAAAAAAGGTCTCGCGTTTGCTTAAATTTGATTTATATGCTCATTTTAAAGGGGCAAATTTCAAGGTCACTTCAATTTTCAAAGTAACTTTTTAAAGGTTGTGATACATAAAATTGTTCCCAGAAGCTTTCCGAAGTAGTTTTATATATTTCTGAAGCAAAAAAAAGTCTTGCGTTTGCTTAATTTTTATTAAATTGCCCTTTTACAAGGGGGATAATTCATGGTCACTTCAATTTTCAAAGTAATTTAAATAGGGTTGTGATACATAAAATTGCTCCCAGAAGCTTTGCGAAACACTTTTATATATTTCTGAAGCAAAAAAAGGTCTCGCGTTTGCTTAAATTTGATTTATTTGCTCATTTTAAAGGGGCAAATTTCAAGGTCACTTCAATTTTCAAAGTAACTTTTTTAAGGTTGTGATACATAAAATTGTTCCCAGAAGCTTTGCGAAGTAGTTTTATATATTTCTGGAGCAAAAAAAAGTCTTGCGTTTGCTTAATTTTTATTAAATTGCCCTTTTACAAGGGGGATAATTCATGGTCACTTCAATTTTCAAAGTAATTTAAATAGGGTTGTGATACATAAAATTGTTCCCAGAAGCTTTGCGAAACACTTTTATATATTTCTGAAGCAAAAAAAGGTCTCGCGTTTGCTTAAATTTGATTTATTTGCTCATTTTAAAGGGGCAAATTTAAAGGTCACTTCAATTTTCAAAGTAACTTTTTTAAGGTTGTGATACATAAAATTGTTCCCAGAAGCTTTGCGAAGTAGTTTTATATATTTCTGGAGCAAAAAAAAGTCTTGCGTTTGCTTAAATTTGATTTATTTGCTCATTTTAAAGGGGCAAATTTCAAGGTCACTTCAATTTTCAAAGTAACTTTTTTAAGGTTGTGATACATAAAATTGTTCCCAGAAGCTTTGCGAAGTAGTTTTATATATTTCTGAAGCAAAAAAAAGTCTTGCGTTTGCTTAATTTTTATTAAATTGCCCTTTTACAAGGGGGATAATTCATGGTCACTTCAATTTTCAAAGTAACTTTTTTAAGGTTGTGATACATAAAATTGTTCCCAGAAGCTTTGCGAAGTAGTTTTATATATTTCTGAAGCAAAAAAAATTCTTGCGTTTGCTTAATTTTTATTAAATTGCCCTTTTACAAGGGGGATAATTCATGGTCACTTCAATTTTCAAAGTAATTTAAAAAGGGTTGTGATACATAAAATTGTTCCCAGAAGCTTTGCGAAACACTTTTATATATTTCTGAAGCAAAAAAAGGTCTCGCGTTTGCTTAAATTTGATTTATTTGCTCATTTTAAAGGGGCAAATTTCAAGGTCACTTCAATTTTCAAAGTAACTTTTTTAAGGTTGTGATACATAAAATTGTTCCCAGAAGCTTTGCGAAGTAGTTTTATATATTTCTGGAGCAAAAAAAAGTCTCGCGTTTGCTTAAATTTGATTTATTTGCTCATTTTAAAGGGGCAAATTTCAAGGTCACTTCAATTTTCAAAGTAACTTTTTTAAGGTTGTGATACATAAAATTGTTCCCAGAAGCTTTGCGAAGTAGTTTTATATATTTCTGAAGCAAAAAAAAGTCTTGCGTTTGCTTAACTTTTATTAAATTGCCCTTTTACAAGGGGGATAATTCATGGTCACTTCAATTTTCAAAGTAACTTTTTTAAGGTTGTGATACATAAAATTGTTCCCAGAAGCTTTGCGAAGTAGTTTTATATATTTCTGGAGCAAAAAAAAGTCTCGCGTTTGCTTAAATTTGATTTATTTGCTCATTTTAAAGGGGCAAATTTCAAGGTCACTTCAATTTTCAAAGTAACTTTTTTAAGGTTGTGATACATAAAATTGTTCCCAGAAGCTTTGCGAAGTAGTTTTATATATTTCTGAAGCAAAAAAAAGTCTTGCGTTTGCTTAATTTTTATTAAATTGCCCTTTTACAAGGGGGATAATTCATGGTCACTTCAATTTTCAAAGTAACTTTTTTAAGGTTGTGATACATAAAATTGTTCCCAGAAGCTTTGCGAAGTAGTTTTATATATTTCTGAAGCAAAAAAAATTCTTGCGTTTGCTTAATTTTTATTAAATTGCCCTTTTACAAGGGGGATAATTCATGGTCACTTCAATTTTCAAAGTAATTTAAAAAGGGTTGTGATACATAAAATTGTTCCCAGAAGATTTGCGAAACACTTTTATATATTTCTGAAGCAAAAAAAGGTCTCGCGTTTGCTTAAATTTGATTTATTTGCTCATTTTAAAGGGGCAAATTTCAAGGTCACTTCAATTTTCAAAGTAACTTTTTTAAGGTTGTGATACATAAAATTGTTCCCAGAAGCTTTGCGAAGTAGTTTTATATATTTCTGGAGCAAAAAAAAGTCTTGCGTTTGCTTAATTTTTATTAAATTGCCCTTTTACAAGGGGGATAATTCATGGTCACTTCAATTTTCAAAGTAATTTAAAAAGGGTTGTGATACATAAAATTGTTCCCAGAAGCTTTGCGAAACACTTTTATATATTTCTGAAGCAAAAAAAGGTCTCGCGTTTGCTTAAATTTGATTTATTTGCTCATTTTAAAGGGGCAAATTTCAAGGTCACTTCAATTTTCAAAGTAACTTTTTTAAGGTTGTGATACATAAAATTGTTCCCAGAAGCTTTGCGAAGTAGTTTTATATATTTCTGAAGCAAAAAAAAGTCTTGCGTTTGCTTAATTTTTATTAAATTGCCCTTTTACAAGGGGGATAATTCATGGTCACTTCAATTTTCAAAGTAATTTAAATAGGGTTGTGATACATAAAATTGTTCCCAGAAGCTTTGCGAAACACTTTTATATATTTCTGAAGCAAAAAAAGGTCTCGCGTTTGCTTAAATTTGATTTATTTGCTCATTTTAAAGGGGCAAATTTCAAGGTCACTTCAATTTTCAAAGTAACTTTTTTAAGGTTGTGATACATAAAATTGTTCCCAGAAGCTTTGCGAAGTAGTTTTATATATTTCTGAAGCAAAAAAAAGTCTTGCGTTTGCTTAATTTTTATTAAATTGCCCTTTTACAAGGGGGATAATTCATGGTCACTTCAATTTTCAAAGTAACTTTTTTAAGGTTGTGATACATAAAATTGTTCCCAGAAGCTTTGCGAAGTAGTTTTATATATTTCTGAAGCAAAAAAAATTCTTGCGTTTGCTTAATTTTTATTAAATTGCCCTTTTACAAGGGGGATAATTCATGGTCACTTCAATTTTCAAAGTAATTTAAATAGGGTTGTGATACATAAAATTGTTCCCAGAAGCTTTGCGAAACACTTTTATATATTTCTGAAGCAAAAAAAGGTCTCGCGTTTGCTTAAATTTGATTTATTTGCTCATTTTAAAGGGGCAAATTTAAAGGTCACTTCAATTTTCAAAGTAACTTTTTTAAGGTTGTGATACATAAAATTGTTCCCAGAAGCTTTGCGAAGTAGTTTTATATATTTCTGAAGCAAAAAAAAGTCTCGCATTTGCTTAATTTTTATTAAATTGCCCTTTTACAAGGGGGATAATTCATGGTCACTTCAATTTTCAAAGTAATTTAAATAGGGTTGTGATACATAAAATTGGTCCCAGAAGCTTTGCGAAACACTTTTATATATTTCTGAAGCAAAAAAAGGTCTCGCGTTTGCTTAAATTTGATTTATTTGCTCATTTTAAAGGGGCAAATTTCAAGGTCACTTCAATTTTCAAAGTAACTTTTTAAAGGTTGTGATACATAAAATTGTTCCCAGAAGCTTTGCGAAGTAGTTTTATATATTTCTGAAGCAAAAAAAAGTCTTGCGTTTGCTTAACTTTTATTAAATTGCCCTTTTACAAGGGGGATAATTCATGGTCATTTCAATTTTCAAAGTAACTTTTTTAAGGTTGTGATACATAAAATTGTTCCCAGAAGCTTTGCGAAGTAGTTTTATATATTTCTGGAGCAAAAAAAAGTCTCGCGTTTGCTTAAATTTGATTTATTTGCTCATTTTAAAGGGGCAAATTTCAAGGTCACTTCAATTTTCAAAGTAACTTTTTTAAGGTTGTGATACATAAAATTGTTCCCAGAAGCTTTGCGAAGTAGTTTTATATATTTCTGAAGCAAAAAAAAGTCTTGCGTTTGCTTAATTTTTATTAAATTGCCCTTTTACAAGGGGGATAATTCATGGTCACTTCAATTTTCAAAGTAACTTTTTTAAGGTTGTGATACATAAAATTGTTCCCAGAAGCTTTGCGAAGTAGTTTTATATATTTCTGAAGCAAAAAAAAGTCTTGCGTTTGCTTAATTTTTATTAAATTGCCCTTTTACAAGGGGGATAATTCATGGTCACTTCAATTTTCAAAGTAATTTAAATAGGGTTGTGATACATAAAATTGTTCCCAGAAGCTTTGCGAAACACTTTTATATATTTCTGAAGCAAAAAAAGGTCTCGCGTTTGCTTAAATTTGATTTATTTGCTCATTTTAAAGGGGCAAATTTAAAGGTCACTTCAATTTTCAAAGTAACTTTTTTAAGGTTGTGATACATAAAATTGTTCCCAGAAGCTTTGCGAAGTAGTTTTATATATTTCTGAAGCAAAAAAAAGTCTCGCATTTGCTTAATTTTTATTAAATTGCCCTTTTACAAGGGGGATAATTCATGGTCACTTCAATTTTCAAAGTAATTTAAATAGGGTTGTGATACATAAAATTGGTCCCAGAAGCTTTGCGAAGTAGTTTTATATATTTATGAAGCCAAAAAAAGTCTCGCGTTTGCATAATTTTTATTAAATTGCCCTTTTACAAGGGGGATAATTCATGGTCACTTCAATTTTCAAAGTAATTTAAATAGGGTTGTGATACATAAAATTGGTCCCAGAAGCTTTGCGAAACACTTTTATATATTTCTGAAGCAAAAAAGGTCTCGCGTTTGCTTAAATTTGATTTATATGCTCATTTTAAAGGGGCAAATTTCAAGGTCACCTCAATTTTCAAAGTAACTTTTTTAAGGTTGTGATAAATAAAATTGTTCCCAGAAGCTTTGCGAAGTAGTTTTATATATTTCTGAAGCAAAAAAAAGTCTCGCGTTTGCTTAATTTTTATTAAATTGCCCTTTTACAAGGGGGATAATTCATGGTCACTTCAATTTTCAAAATAATTTAAATAGGGTTGTGATACATAAAATTGCTCCCAGAAGCTTTGCGAAACACTTTTATATATTTCTGAAGCAAAAAAAGGTCTCACGTTTGCTTAAATTTGATTTATTTGCTCATTTTAAAGGGGCAAATTTCAAGGTCACTTCATTTTCAAAGTAACTTTTTTAAGGTTGTGATACATAAAATTGTTCCCAGAAGCTTTGCGAAGTAGTTTTATATATTTCTGAAGCAAAAAAAGTCTTGCGTTTGCTTAATTTTTTATTAAATTGCCCTTTTACAAGGGGGATAATTCATGGTCACTTCAATTTTCAAAGTAATTTAATTAGGGTTGTGATACATAAAATTGCTCCCAGAAGCTTTGCGAAACACTTTTATATATTTCTGAAGCAAAAAAAGGTCTCGCGTTTGCTTAAATTTGATTTATTTGCTCATTTTAAAGGGGCAATTTTCAAGGTCACTTCAATTTTCAAAGTAACTTTTTAAAGGTTGTGATACATAAAATTGTTCCCAGAAGCTTGCGAAGTAGTTTTATATATTTCTGAAGCAAAAAAAAGTCTCGTGTTTGCTTAATTTTTATTAAATTGCCCTTTTACAAGGGGGATAATTCATGGTCACTTCAATTTTCAAAGTAATTTAAATAGGGTTGTGATACATAAAATTGGTCCCAGAAGCTTTGCGAAACACTTTTATATATTTCTGAAGCAAAAAAAGGTCTCGCGTTTGCTTAAATTTGATTTATTCGCTCATTTTAAAGGGGCAAATTTCAAGGTCACTTCAATTTTCAAAGTAACTTTTTAAAGGTTGTGATACATAAAATTGTTCCCAGAAGCTTTGCGAAGTAGTTTTATATATCTATGAAGCCAAAAAAAGTCTCGCGTTTGCTTAATTTTTATTAAATTGCCCTTTTACAAGGGGGATAATTCATGGTCACTTCAATTTTCAAAGTAATTTAAATAGGGTTGTGATACATAAAATTGCTCCCAGAAGCTTTGCGAAACACTTTTATATATTTCTGAAGCAAAAAAAGGTCTCGCGTTTGCTTAAATTTGATTTATTTGCTCATTTTAAAGGGGCAAATTTCAAGGTCACTTCAATTTTCAAAGTAACTTTTTTAGGGTTGTGATACATAAAATTGTTCCCAGAAGCTTTGCGAAGTAGTTTTATATATTTCTGAAGCAAAAAAAAGTCTCGTGTTTGCTTAATTTTTATTAAATTGCCCTTTTACAAGGGGGATAATTCATGGTCACTTCAATTTTCAAAGTAATTTAAATAGGGTTGTGATACATAAAATTGGTCCCAGAAGCTTTGCGAAACACTTTTATATATTTCTGAAGCAAAAAAAGGTCTCGCGTTTGCTTAAATTTGATTTATTCGCTCATTTTAAAGGGGCAAATTTCAAGGTCACTTCAATTTTCAAAGTAACTTTTTTAGGGTTGTGATACATAAAATTGTTCCCAGAAGCTTTGCGAAGTAGTTTTATATATTTCTGAAGCCAAAAAAAGTCTTGCGTTTGCTTAATTTTTATTAAATTGCCCTTTTACAAGGGGGATAATTCATGGTCACTTCAATTTTCAAAGTAATTTAAATAGGGTTGTGATACATAAAATTGCTCCCAGAAGCTTTGCGAAACACTTTTATATATTTCTGAAGCAAAAAAAGGTCTCGCGTTTGCTTAAATTTGATTTATTTGCTCATTTTAAAGGGGCAAATTTCAAGGTCACTTCAATTTTCAAAGTAACTTTTTTAAGGTTGTGATACCTAAAATTGTTCCCAGAAGCTTTGCGAAGTAGTTTTATATATTTCTGAAGCCAAAAAAAGTCTCGCGTTTGCTTAATTTTTATTAAATTGCCCTTTTACAAGGGGGATAATTCATGGTCACTTCAATTTTCAAAGTAATTTAAATAGGGTTGTGATACATAAAATTGGTCCCAGAAGCTTTGCGAAACACTTTTATATATTTCTGAAGCAAAAAAAAGGTCTCGCGTTTGCTTAAATTTGATTTATTTGCTCATTTTAAAGGGGCAAATTTAAAGGTCACTTCAATTTTCAAAGTAACTTTTTAAAGGTTGTGATACATAAAATTGTTCCCAGAAGCTTTGCGAAGTAGTTTTATATATTTCTGAAGCAAAAAAGAGTCTTGCGTTTGCTTAATTTTTATTAAATTGCCCTTTTACAAGGGGGATAATTCATGGTCACTTCAATTTCCAAAGTAATTTAAATAGGGTTGTGATACATAAAATTGCTCCCAGAAGCTTTGCGAAACACTTTTATATATTTCTGAAGCAAAAAAAGGTCTCGCGTTTGCTTAAATTTGATTTATTCGCTCATTTTAAAGGGGCAAATTTCAAGGTCACTTCATTTTCAAAGTAACTTTTTTAAGGTTGTGATACATAAAATTGTTCCCAGAAGCTTTCCGAAGTAGTTTTATATATTTCTGAAGCAAAAAAAAGTCTCGTGTTTGCTTAATTTTTATTAAATTGCCCTTTTACAAGGGGGATAATTCATGGTCACTTCAATTTTCAAAGTAATTTAAATAGGGTTGTGATACATAAAATTGGTCCCAGAAGCTTTGTGAAACACTTTTATATATTTCTGAAGCAAAAAAAGGTCTCGCGTTTGCTTAAATTTGATTTATTCGCTCATTTTAAAGGGGCAAATTTCAAGGTCACTTCAATTTTCAAAGTAACTTTTTAAAGGTTGTGATACATAAAATTGTTCCCAGAAGCTTTGCGAAGTAGTTTTATATATCTATGAAGCAAAAAAAAGTCTCGTGTTTGCTTAATTTTTATTAAACTGCTCTTTTAAAAGGGGCATAATTCATGGTCACTTCAATTTTCAAAGTAATTTAAATAGGGTTGTGATACATAAAATTGGTCCCAGAAGCTTTGCGAAACACTTTTATATATTTCTGAAGCAAAAAAAGGTCTCGCGTTTGCTTAAATTTGATTTATTCGCTCATTTTAAAGGGGCAAATTTCAAGGTCACTTCAATTTTCAAAGTAACTTTTTAAAGGTTGTGATACATAAAATTGTTCCCAGAAGCTTTGCGAAGTAGTTTTATATATCTATGAAGCCAAAAAAAGTCTCGCGTTTGCTTAATTTTTATTAAATTGCCCTTTTACAAGGGGGATAATTCATGGTCACTTCAATTTTCAAAGTAATTTAAATAGGGTTATGATACATAAAATTGCTCCCAGAAGCTTTGCGAAACACTTTTATATATTTCTGAAGCAAAAAAAGGTCTCGCGTTTGCTTAAATTTGATTTATTTGATCATTTTAAAGGGGCAAATTTCAAGGTCACTTCAATTTTCAAAGTAACTTTTTTAAGGCTGTGATACATAAAATTGTTCCCAGAAGCTTTGCGAAGTAGTTTTATATATTTCTGAAGCAAAAAAAAGTCTCGCGTTTGCTTAATTTTTATTAAATTGCCCTTTTACAAGGGGGATAATTCATGGTCACTTCAATTTTCAAAGTAATTTAAATAGGGTTGTGATACATAAAATTGGTCCCAGAAGCTTTGCAAAACACTTTTATATATTTCTGAAGCAAAAAAAGGTCTCGCGTTTGCTTAAATTTGATTTATTCGCTCATTTTAAAGGGGCAAATTTCAAGGTCACTTCAATTTTCAAAGTAACTTTTTAAAGGTTGTGATACATAAAATTGTTCCCAGAAGCTTTGCGAAGTAGTTTTATATATTTCTGAAGCCAAAAAAAGTCTCGCGTTTGCTTAATTTTTATTAAATTGCCCTTTTACAAGGGGGATAATTCATGGTCACTTCAATTTTCAAAATAATTTAAATAGGGTTGTGATACATAAAATTGCTCCCAGAAGCTTTGCGAAACACTTTTATATATTTCTGAAGCAAAAAAAGGTCTCGCGTTTGCTTAAATTTGATTTATTTGCTTATTTTAAAGGGGCAAATTTCAAGGTCACTTCAATTTTCAAAGTAACTTTTTTAAGGTTGTGATACATAAAATTGTTCCCAGAAGCTTGCGAAGTAGTTTTATATATTTCTGAAGCAAAAAAAAGTCTCGTGTTTGCTTAATTTTTATTAAATTGCCCTTTTACAAGGGGGATAATTCATGGTCACTTCAATTTTCAAAGTAAATTAAATAGGTTTGTGATACATAAAATTGGTCCCAGAAGCTTTGCGAAACACTTTTATATATTTCTGAAGCTGAAAAAGGTCTCGCGTTTGCTTAAATTTGATTTATTCGCTCATTTTAAAGGGGCAAATTTCAAGGTCACTTCAATTTTCAAAGTAACTTTTTAAAGGTTGTGATACATAAAATTGTTCCCAGAAGCTTTGCGAAGTAGTTTTATATATCTATGAAGCCAAAAAAAGTCTCGCGTTTGCTTAATTTTTATTAAATTGCCCTTTTACAAGGGGGATAATTCATGGTCACTTCAATTTTCAAAGTAATTTAAATAGGGTTGTGATACATAAAATTGCTCCCAGAAGCTTTGCGAAACACTTTTATATATTTCTGAAGCAAAAAAAGGTCTCGCGTTTGCTTAAATTTGATTTATTTGCTCATTTTAAAGGGGCAAATTTCAAGGTCACTTCAATTTTCAAAGTAACTTTTTTAGGGTTGTGATACATAAAATTGTTCCCAGAAGCTTTGCGAAGTAGTTTTATATATTTCTGAAGCAAAAAAAAGTCTCGTGTTTGCTTAATTTTTATTAAATTGCCCTTTTACAAGGGGGATAATTCATGGTCACTTCAATTTTCAAAGTAATTTAAATAGGGTTGTGATACATAAAATTGGTCCCAGAAGCTTTGCGAAACACTTTTATACATTTCTGAAGCAAAAAAAGGTCTCGCGTTTGCTTTAATTTGATTTATTTGCTCATTTTAAAGGGGCAAATTTCAAGGTCACTTCAATTTTCAAAGTAACTTTTTAAAGGTTGTGATACCTAAAATTGTTCCCAGAAGCTTTGCGAAGTAGTTTTATATATTTCTGAAGCCAAAAAAAGTCTTGCGTTTGCTTAATTTTTATTAAATTGCCCTTTTACAAGGGGGATAATTCATGGTCACTTCAATTTTCAAAGTAATTTAAATAGGGTTGTGATACATAAAATTGCTCCCAGAAGCTTTGCGAAACACTTTTATATATTTCTGAAGCAAAAAAAGGTCTCGCGTTTGCTTAAATTTGATTTATTCGCTCATTTTAAAGGGGCAAATTTCAAGGTCACTTCATTTTCAAAGTAACTTTTTTAAGGTTGTGATACATAAAATTGTTCCCAGAAGCTTTCCGAAGTAGTTTTATATATTTCTGAAGCAAAAAAAGTCTTGCGTTTGCTTAATTTTTTATTAAATTGCCCTTTTACAAGGGGGATAATTCATGGTCACTTCAATTTTCAAAGTAATTTAAATAGGGTTGTGATACATAAAATTGGTCCCAGAAGCTTTGCGAAACACTTTTATATATTTCTGAAGCTAAAAAAGGTCTCGCGTTTGCTTAAATTTGATTTATTTGCTCATTTTAAAGGGGCAAATTTCAAGGTCACTTCAATTTTCAAAGTAACTTTTTTAGGGTTGTGATACATAAAATTGTTCCCAGAAGCTTGCGAAGTAGTTTTATATATTTCTGAAGCAAAAAAAAGTCTCGTGTTTGCTTAATTTTTATTAAATTGCCCTTTTACAAGGGGGATAATTCATGGTCACTTCAATTTTCAAAGTAATTTAAATAGGGTTGTGATACATAAAATTGGTCCCAGAAGCTTTGCGAAACACTTTTATATATTTCTGAAGCAAAAAAAGGTCTCGCGTTTGCTTAAATTTGATTTATTCGCTCATTTTAAAGGGGCAAATTTCAAGGTCACTTCAATTTTCAAAGTAACTTTTTAAAGGTTGTGATACATAAAATTGTTCCCAGAAGCTTTGCGAAGTAGTTTTATATATCTATGAAGCCAAAAAAAGTCTCGCGTTTGCTTAATTTTTATTAAATTGCCCTTTTACAAGGGGGATAATTCATGGTCACTTCAATTTTCAAAGTAATTTAAATAGGGTTGTGATACATAAAATTGCTCCCAGAAGCTTTGCGAAACACTTTTATATATTTCTGAAGCAAAAAAAGGTCTCGCGTTTGCTTAAATTTGATTTATTTGCTCATTTTAAAGGGGCAAATTTCAAGGTCACTTCAATTTTCAAAGTAACTTTTTTAAGGTTGTGATACATAAAATTGTTCCCAGAAGCTTTGCGAAGTAGTTTTATATATTTCTGAAGCAAAAAAAAGTCTCGTGTTTGCTTAATTTTTATTAAATTGCCCTTTTACAAGGGGGATAATTCATGGTCACTTCAATTTTCAAAGTAATTTAAATAGGGTTGTGATACATAAAATTGGTCCCAGAAGCTTTGCGAAACACTTTTATATATTTCTGAAGCAAAAAAAGGTCTCGCGTTTGCTTAAATTTGATTTATTCGCTCATTTTAAAGGGGCAAATTTCAAGGTCACTTCAATTTTCAAAGTAACTTTTTAAAGGTTGTGATACATAAAATTGTTCCCAGAAGCTTTGCGAAGTAGTTTTATATATTTCTGAAGCAAAAAAAAGTCTCGCGTTTGCTTAATTTTTATTAAATTGCCCTTTTACAAGGGGGATAATTCATGGTCACTTCAATTTTCAAAGTAATTTAAATAGGGTTGTGATACATAAAATTGGTCCCAGAAGCTTTGCAAAACACTTTTATATATTTCTGAAGCAAAAAAAGGTCTCGCGTTTGCTTAAATTTGATTTATTCGCTCATTTTAAAGGGGCAAATTTCAAGGTCACTTCAATTTTCAAAGTAACTTTTTAAAGGTTGTGATACATAAAATTGTTCCCAGAAGCTTTGCGAAGTAGTTTTATATATTTCTGAAGCCAAAAAAAGTCTCGCGTTTGCTTAATTTTTATTAAATTGCCCTTTTACAAGGGGGATAATTCATGGTCACTTCAATTTTCAAAATAATTTAAATAGGGTTGTGATACATAAAATTGCTCCCAGAAGCTTTGCGAAACACTTTTATATATTTCTGAAGCAAAAAAAGGTCTCGCGTTTGCTTAAATTTGATTTATTTGCTTATTTTAAAGGGGCAAATTTCAAGGTCACTTCAATTTTCAAAGTAACTTTTTTAAGGTTGTGATACATAAAATTGTTCCCAGAAGCTTGCGAAGTAGTTTTATATATTTCTGAAGCAAAAAAAAGTCTCGTGTTTGCTTAATTTTTATTAAATTGCCCTTTTACAAGGGGGATAATTCATGGTCACTTCAATTTTCAAAGTAATTTAAATAGGGTTGTGATACATAAAATTGGTCCCAGAAGCTTTGCGAAACACTTTTATATATTTCTGAAGCAGAAAAAGGTCTCGCGTTTGCTTAAATTTGATTTATTCGCTCATTTTAAAGGGGCAAATTTCAAGGTCACTTCAATTTTCAAAGTAACTTTTTAAAGGTTGTGATACATAAAATTGTTCCCAGAAGCTTTGCGAAGTAGTTTTATATATCTATGAAGCCAAAAAAAGTCTCGCGTTTGCTTAATTTTTATTAAATTGCCCTTTTACAAGGGGGATAATTCATGGTCACTTCAATTTTCAAAGTAATTTAAATAGGGTTGTGATACATAAAATTGCTCCCAGAAGCTTTGCGAAACACTTTTATATATTTCTGAAGCAAAAAAAGGTCTCGCGTTTGCTTAAATTTGATTTATTTGCTCATTTTAAAGGGGCAAATTTCAAGGTCACTTCAATTTTCAAAGTAACTTTTTTAAGGTTGTGATACATAAAATTGTTCCCAGAAGCTTTGCGAAGTAGTTTTATATATTTCTGAAGCAAAAAAAAGTCTCGTGTTTGCTTAATTTTTATTAAATTGCCCTTTTACAAGGGGGATAATTCATGGTCACTTCAATTTTCAAAGTAATTTAAATAGGGTTGTGATACATAAAATTGGTCCCAGAAGCTTTGCGAAACACTTTTATACATTTCTGAAGCAAAAAAAGGTCTCGCGTTTGCTTTAATTTGATTTATTTGCTCATTTTAAAGGGGCAAATTTCAAGGTCACTTCAATTTTCAAAGTAACTTTTTAAAGGTTGTGATACCTAAAATTGTTCCCAGAAGCTTTGCGAAGTAGTTTTATATATTTCTGAAGCCAAAAAAAGTCTTGCGTTTGCTTAATTTTTATTAAATTGCCCTTTTACAAGGGGGATAATTCATGGTCACTTCAATTTTCAAAGTAATTTAAATAGGGTTGTGATACATAAAATTGCTCCCAGAAGCTTTGCGAAACACTTTTATATATTTCTGAAGCAAAAAAAGGTCTCGCGTTTGCTTAAATTTGATTTATTCGCTCATTTTAAAGGGGCAAATTTCAAGGTCACTTCATTTTCAAAGTAACTTTTTTAAGGTTGTGATACATAAAATTGTTCCCAGAAGCTTTTCGAAGTAGTTTTATATATTTCTGAAGCAAAAAAAGTCTTGCGTTTGCTTAATTTTTTATTAAATTGCCCTTTTACAAGGGGGATAATTCATGGTCACTTCAATTTTCAAAGTAATTTAAATAGGGTTGTGATACATAAAATTGGTCCCAGAAGCTTTGCGAAACACTTTTATATATTTCTGAAGCAAAAAAAGGTCTCGCGTTTGCTTAAATTTGATTTATTTGCTCATTTTAAAGGGGCAAATTTCAAGGTCACTTCAATTTTCAAAGTAACTTTTTTAAGGTTGTGATACATAAAATTGTTCCCAGAAGCTTGCGAAGTAGTTTTATATATTTCTGAAGCAAAAAAAAGTCTCGTGTTTGCTTAATTTTTATTAAATTGCCCTTTTACAAGGGGGATAATTCATGGTCACTTCAATTTTCAAAGTAATTTAAATAGGGTTGTGATACATAAAATTGGTCCCAGAAGCTTTGCGAAACACTTTTATATATTTCTGAAGCAAAAAAAGGTCTCGCGTTTGCTTAAATTTGATTTATTCGCTCATTTTAAAGGGGCAAATTTCAAGGTCACTTCAATTTTCAAAGTAACTTTTTAAAGGTTGTGATACATAAAATTGTTCCCAGAAGCTTTGCGAAGTAGTTTTATATATCTATGAAGCCAAAAAAAGTCTCGCGTTTGCTTAATTTTTATTAAATTGCCCTTTTACAAGGGGGATAATTCATGGTCACTTCAATTTTCAAAGTAATTTAAATAGGGTTGTGATACATAAAATTGCTCCCAGAAGCTTTGCGAAACACTTTTATATATTTCTGAAGCAAAAAAAGGTCTCGCGTTTGCTTAAATTTGATTTATTTGCTCATTTTAAAGGGGCAAATTTCAAGGTCACTTCAATTTTCAAAGTAACTTTTTTAAGGTTGTGATACATAAAATTGTTCCCAGAAGCTTTGCGAAGTAGTTTTATATATTTCTGAAGCAAAAAAAAGTCTCGTGTTTGCTTAATTTTTATTAAATTGCCCTTTTACAAGGGGGATAATTCATGGTCACTTCAATTTTCAAAGTAATTTAAATAGGGTTGTGATACATAAAATTGGTCCCAGAAGCTTTGCGAAACACTTTTATATATTTCTGAAGCAAAAAAAGGTCTCGCGTTTGCTTAAATTTGATTTATTCGCTCATTTTAAAGGGGCAAATTTCAAGGTCACTTCAATTTTCAAAGTAACTTTTTAAAGGTTGTGATACATAAAATTGTTCCCAGAAGCTTTGCGAAGTAGTTTTATATATTTCTGAAGCCAAAAAAAGTCTTGCGTTTGCTTAATTTTTATTAAATTGCCCTTTTACAAGGGGGATAATTCATGTTCACTTCAATTTTCAAAGTAATTTAAATAGGGTTGTGATACATAAAATTGCTCCCAGAAGCTTTGCGAAACACTTTTATACATTTCTGAAGCAAAAAAAGGTCTCGCGTTTGCTTAAATTTGATTTATTTGCTCATTTTAAAGGGGCAAATTTCAAGGTCACTTCAATTTTCAAAGTAACTTTTTAAAGGTTGTGATACCTAAAATTGTTCCCAGAAGCTTTGCGAAGTAGTTTTATATATTTCTGAAGCCAAAAAAAGTCTCGCGTTTGCTTAATTTTTATTAAATTGCCCTTTTACAAGGGGGATAATTCATGGTCACTTCAATTTTCAAAGTAATTTAAATAGGGTTGTGATACATAAAATTGCTCCCAGAAGCTTTGCGAAACACTTTTATATATTTCTGAAGCAAAAAAAGGTCTCGCGTTTGCTTAAATTTGATTTATTTGCTCATTTTAAAGGGGCAAATTTAAAGGTCACTTCAATTTTCAAAGTAACTTTTTAAAGGTTGTGATACATAAAATTGTTCCCAGAAGCTTTGCGAAGTAGTTTTATATATTTCTGAAGCAAAAAAGAGTCTTGCGTTTGCTTAATTTTTATTAAATTGCCCTTTTACAAGGGGGATAATTCATGGTCACTTCAATTTTCAAAGTAATTTAAATAGGGTTGTGATACATAAAATTGCTCCCAGAAGCTTTGCGAAACACTTTTATATATTTCTGAAGCAAAAAAAGGTCTCGCGCTTGCTTAAATTTGATTTATTCGCTCATTTTAAAGGGGCAAATTTCAAGGTCACTTCATTTTCAAAGTAACTTTTTTAAGGTTGTGATACATAAAATTGTTCCCAGAAGCTTTGCGAAGTAGTTTTATATATTTCTGAAGCAAAAAAAGTCTTGCAATTGCTTAATTTTTTATTAAATTGCCCTTTTACAAGGGGGATAATTCATGGTCACTTCAATTTTCAAAGTAATTTAAATAGGGTTGTGATACATAAAATTGCTCCCAGAAGCTTTGCGAAACACTTTTATATATTTCTGAAGCAAAAAAAGGTCTCGCGTTTGCTTAAATTTGATTTATTTGCTCATTTTAAAGGGGCAAATTTCAAGGTCACTTCAATTTTCAAAGTAACTTTTTTAAGGCTGTGATACATAAAATTGTTCCCAGAAGCTTTGCGAAGTAGTTTTATATATTTCTGAAGCAAAAAAAAGTCTCGCGTTTGCTTAATTTTTATTTAATTGCCCTTTTACAAGGGGGATAATTCATGGTCACTTCAATTTTCAAAGTAATTTAAATAGGGTTGTGATACATAAAATTGGTCCCAGAAGCTTTGCAAAACACTTTTATATATTTCTGAAGCAAAAAAAGGTCTCGCGTTTGCTTAAATTTGATTTATTCGCTCATTTTAAAGGGGCAAATTTCAAGGTCACTTCAATTTTCAAAGTAACTTTTTAAAGGTTGTGATACATAAAATTGTTCCCAGAAGCTTTGCGAAGTAGATTTATATATTTCTGAAGCCAAAAAAAGTCTCGCGTTTGCTTAATTTTTATTAAATTGCCCTTTTACAAGGGGGATAATTCATGGTCACTTCAATTTTCAAAATAATTTAAATAGGGTTGTGATACATAAAATTGCTCCCAGAAGCTTTGCGAAACACTTTTATATATTTCTGAAGCAAAAAAAGGTCTCGCGTTTGCTTAAATTTGATTTATTTGCTCATTTTAAAGGGGCAAATTTCAAGGTCACTTCAATTTTCAAAGTAACTTTTTAAAGGTTGTGATACATAAAATTGTTCCCAGAAGCTTTGCGAAGTAGTTTTATATATTTCTGAAGCAAAAAAGAGTCTTGCGTTTGCTTAATTTTTATTAAATTGCCCTTTTACAAGGGGGATAATTCATGGTCACTTCAATTTCCAAAGTAATTTAATTAGGGTTGTGATACATAAAATTGCTCCCAGAAGCTTTGCGAAACACTTTTATATATTTCTGAAGCAAAAAAAGGTCTCACGTTTGCTTAAATTTGATTTATTTGCTCATTTTAAAGGGGCAAATTTCAAGGTCACTTCATTTTCAAAGTAACTTTTTTAAGGTTGTGATACATAAAATTGTTCCCAGAAGCTTTCCGAAGTAGTTTTATATATTTCTGAAGCAAAAAAAGTCTTGCGTTTGCTTAATTTTTTATTAAATTGCCCTTTTACAAGGGGGATAATTCATGGTCACTTCAATTTTCAAAGTAATTTAAATAGGGTTGTGATACATAAAATTGCTCCCAGAAGCTTTGCGAAACACTTTTATATATTTCTGAAGCAAAAAAAGGTCTCGCGTTTGCTTAAATTTGATTTATTTGCTCATTTTAAAGGGGCAAATTTCAAGGTCACTTCAATTTTCAAAGTAACTTTTTTAAAGTTGTGATACATAAAATTGTTCCCAGAAGCTTGCGAAGTAGTTTTATATATTTCTGAAGCAAAAAAAAGTCTCGTGTTTGCTTAATTTTTATTAAATTGCCCTTTTACAAGGGGGATAATTCATGGTCACTTCAATTTTCAAAGTAATTTAAATAGGGTTGTGATACATAAAATTGGTCCCAGAAGCTTTGCGAAACACTTTTATATATTTCTGAAGCAAAAAAAGGTCTCGCGTTTGCTTAAATTTGATTTATTCGCTCATTTTAAAGGGGCAAATTTCAAGGTCACTTCAATTTTCAAAGTAACTTTTTAAAGGTTGTGATACATAAAATTGTTCCCAGAAGCTTTGCGAAGTAGTTTTATATCTCTATGAAGCCAAAAAAAGTCTCGCGTTTGCTTAATTTTTATTAAATTGCCCTTTTACAAGGGGGATAATTCATGGTCACTTCAATTTTCAAAGTAATTTAAATAGGGTTGTGATACATAAAATTGCTCCCAGAAGCTTTGCGAAACACTTTTATATATTTCTGAAGCAAAAAAAGGTCTCGCGTTTGCTTAAATTTGATTTATTTGCTCATTTTAAAGGGGCAAATTTCAAGGTCACTTCAATTTTCAAAGTAACTTTTTTAGGGTTGTGATACATAAAATTGTTCCCAGAAGCTTTGCGAAGTAGTTTTATATATTTCTGAAGCAAAAAAAAGTCTCGTGTTTGCTTAATTTTTATTAAATTGCCCTTTTACAAGGGGGATAATTCATGGTCACTTCAATTTTCAAAGTAATTTAAATAGGGTTGTGATACATAAAATTGGTCCCAGAAGCTTTGCGAAACACTTTTATATCCCAGAAGCTTTGCGAAGTAGTTTTATATATTTCTGAAGCCAAAAAAAGTCTCGCGTTTGCTTAATTTTTATTAAATTGCCCTTTTACAAGGGGGATAATTCATGGTCACTTCAATTTTCAAAGTAATTTAAATAGGGTTGTGATACATAAAATTGCTCCCAGAAGCTTTGCGAAACACTTTTATATATTTCTGAAGCAAAAAAAGGTCTCGCGTTTGCTTAAATTTGATTTATTTGCTCATTTTAAAGGGGCAAATTTAAAGGTCACTTCAATTTTCAAAGTAACTTTTTAAAGGTTGTGATACATAAAATTGTTCCCAGAAGCTTTGCGAAGTAGTTTTATATATTTCTGAAGCCAAAAAAAGTCTCGCGTTTGCTTAATTTTTATTAAATTGCCCTTTTACAAGGGGGATAATTCATGGTCACTTCAATTTTCAAAGTAATTTAAATAGGGTTGTGATACATAAAATTGCTCCCAGAAGCTTTGCGAAACACTTTTATATATTTCTGAAGCAAAAAAAGGTCTCGCGTTTGCTTAAATTTGATTTATTTGCTCATTTTAAAGGGGCAAATTTCAAGGTCACTTCAATTTTCAAAGTAACTTTTTTAAGGTTGTGATACATAAAATTGTTCCCAGAAGCTTTGCGAAGTAGTTTTATATATTTCTGAAGCAAAAAAAAGTCTCGTGTTTGCTTAATTTTTATTAAATTGCCCTTTTACAAGGGGGATAATTCATGGTCACTTCAATTTTCAAAGTAATTTAAATAGGGTTGTGATACATAAAATTGGTCCCAGAAGCTTTGCGAAACACTTTTATATCCCAGAAGCTTTGCGAAGTAGTTTTATATATTTCTGAAGCCAAAAAAAGTCTCGCGTTTGCTTAATTTTTATTAAATTGCCCTTTTACAAGGGGGATAATCCATGGTCACTTCAATTTTCAAAGTAATTTAAATAGGGTTGTGATACATAAAATTGCTCCCAGAAGCTTTGCGAAACACTTTTATATATTTCTGAAGCAAAAAAAGGTCTCGCGTTTGCTTAAATTTGATTTATTTGCTCATTTTAAAGGGGCAAATTTAAAGGTCACTTCAATTTTCAAAGTAACTTTTTAAAGGTTGTGATACATAAAATTGTTCCCAGAAGCTTTGCGAAGTAGTTTTATATATTTCTGAAGCCAAAAAAAGTCTTGCGTTTGCTTAATTTTTATTAAATTGCCCTTTTACAAGGGGGATAATTCATGGTCACTTCAATTTTCAAAGTAATTTAAATAGGGTTGTGATACATAAAATTGCTCCCAGAAGCTTTGCGAAACACTTTTATACATTTCTGAAGCAAAAAAAGGTCTCGCGTTTGCTTAAATTTGATTTATTTGCTCATTTTAAAGGGGCAAATTTCAAGGTCACTTCAATTTTCAAAGTAACTTTTTAAAGGTTGTGATACCTAAAATTGTTCCCAGAAGCTTTGCAAAGTAGTTTTATATATTTCTGAAGCCAAAAAAAGTCTCGCGTTTGCTTAATTTTTATTAAATTGCCCTTTTACAAGGGGGATAATTCATGGTCACTTCAATTTTCAAAGTAATTTAAATAGGGTTGTGATACATAAAATTGCTCCCAGAAGCTTTGCGAAACACTTTTATATATTTCTGAAGCAAAAAAAGGTCTCGCGTTTGCTTAAATTTGATTTATTTGCTCATTTTAAAGGGGCAAATTTAAAGGTCACTTCAATTTTCAAAGTAACTTTTTAAAGGTTGTGATACATAAAATTGTTCCCAGAAGCTTTGCGAAGTAGTTTTATATATTTCTGAAGCAAAAAAGAGTCTTGCGTTTGCTTAATTTTTATTAAATTGCCCTTTTACAAGGGGGATAATTCATGGTCACTTCAATTTTCAAAGTAATTTAAATAGGGTTGTGATACATAAAATTGCTCCCAGAAGCTTTGCGAAACACTTTTATATATTTCTGAAGCAAAAAAAGGTCTCGCGTTTGCTTAAATTTGATTTATTCGCTCATTTTAAAGGGGCAAATTTCAAGGTCACTTCATTTTCAAAGTAACTTTTTTAAGGTTGTGATACATAAAATTGTTCCCAGAAGCTTTCCGAAGTAGTTTTATATATTTCTGAAGCAAAAAAAGTCTTGCGTTTGCTTAATTTTTTATTAAATTGCCCTTTTACAAGGGGGATAATTCATGGTCACTTCAATTTTCAAAGTAATTTAAATAGGGTTGTGATACATAAAATTGCTCCCAGAAGCTTTGCGAAACACTTTTATATATTTCTGAAGCAAAAAAAGGTCTCGCGTTTGCTTAAATTTGATTTATTTGCTCATTTTAAAGGGGCAAATTTCAAGGTCACTTCAATTTTCAAAGTAACTTTTTTAAGGTTGTGATACATAAAATTGTTCCCAGAAGCTTTGCGAAGTAGTTTTATATATTTCTGAAGCAAAAAAAAGTCTTGTGTTTGCTTAATTTTTATTAAATTGCCCTTTTACAAGGGGGATAATTCATGGTCACTTCAATTTTCAAAGTAATTTAAATAGGGTTGTGATACATAAAATTGCTCCCAGAAGCTTTGCGAAACACTTTTATATATTTCTGAAGCAAAAAAAGGTCTCGCGTTTGCTTAAATTTGATTTATTTGCTCATTTTAAAGGGGCAAATTTCAAGGTCACTTCAATTTTCAAAGTAACTTTTTAAAGGTTGTGATACATAAAATTGTTCCCAGAAGCTTTGCGAAGTAGTTTTATATATCTATGAAGCCAAAAAAAGTCTCGCGTTTGCTTAATTTTTATTAAATTGCCCTTTTACAAGGGGGATAATTCATGGTCACTTCAATTTTCAAAGTAATTTAAATAGGGTTGTGATACATAAAATTGCTCCCAGAAGCTTTGCAAAACACTTTTATATATTTCTGAAGCAAAAAAAGGTTTCGCGTTTGCTTAAATTTGATTTATTCGCTCATTTTAAAGGGGCAAATTTCAAGGTCACTTCAATTTTCAAAGTAACTTTTTAAAGGTTGTGATACATAAAATTGTTCCCAGAAGCTTTGCGAAGTAGTTTTATATATTTCTGAAGCCAAAAAAAGTCTCGCGTTTGCTTAATTTTTATTAAATTGCCCTTTTACAAGGGGGATAATTCATGGTCACTTCAATTTTCAAAGTAATTTAAATAGGGTTGTGATACATAAAATTGCTCCCAGAAGCTTTGCGAAACACTTTTATATATTTCTGAAGCAAAAAAAGGTCTCGCGTTTGCTTAAATTTGATTTATTTGCTCATTTTGAAGGGGCAAATTTCAAGGTCACTTCAATTTTCAAAGTAACTTTTTAAAGGTTGTGATACATAAAATTGTTCCCAGAAGCTTTGCGAAGTAGTTTTATATATTTCTGAAGCAAAAAAAAGTCTCGTGTTTGCTTAATTTTTATTAAATTGCCCTTTTACAAGGGGGATAATTCATGGTCACTTCAATTTTCAAAGTAATTTAAATAGGGTTGTGATACATAAAATTGGTCCCAGAAGCTTTGCGAAACACTTTTATATATTTCTGAAGCAAAAAAAGGTCTCGCGTTTGCTTAAATTTGATTTATTCGCTCATTTTAAATCTGCAAATTTCAAGGTCACTTCAATTTTCAAAGTAACTTTTTAAAGGTTGTGATACATAAAATTGTTCCCAGAAGCTTTGCGAAGTAGTTTTATATATCTATGAAGCCAAAAAAAGTCTCGCGTTTGCTTAATTTTTATTAAATTGCCCTTTTACAAGGGGGATAATTCATGGTCACTTCAATTTTCAAAGTAATTTAAATAGGGTTGTGATACATAAAATTGCTCCCAGAAGCTTTGCGAAACACTTTTATATATTTCTGAAGCAAAAAAAGGTCTCGCGTTTGCTTAAATTTGATTTATTTGCTCATTTTAAAGGGGCAAATTTCAAGGTCACTTCAATTTTCAAAGTAACTTTTTTAAGGTTGTGATACATAAAATTGTTCCCAGAAGCTTTGCGAAGTAGTTTTATATATTTCTGAAGCAAAAAAAAGTCTCGTGTTTGCTTAATTTTTATTAAATTGCTCTTTTACAAGGGGGATAATTCATGGTCACTTCAATTTTCAAAGTAATTTAAATAGGGTTGTGATACATAAAATTGGTCCCAGAAGCTTTGCGAAACACTTTTATATATTTCTGAAGCAAAAAAAGGTCTCGCGTTTGCTTAAATTTGATTTATTCGCTCATTTTAAAGGGGCAAATTTCAAGGTCACTTCAATTTTCAAAGTAACTTTTTAAAGGTTGTGATACATAAAATTGTTCCCAGAAGCTTTGCGAAGTAGTTTTATATATTTCTGAAGCCAAAAAAAGTCTTGCGTTTGCTTAATTTTTATTAAATTGCCCTTTTACAAGGGGGATAATTCATGGTCACTTCAATTTTCAAAGTAATTTAAATAGGGTTGTGATACATAAAATTGCTCCCAGAAGCTTTGCGAAACACTTTTATACATTTCTGAAGCAAAAAAAGGTCTCGCGTTTGCTTAAATTTGATTTATTTGCCCATTTTAAAGGGGCAAATTTCAAGGTCACTTCAATTTTCAAAGTAACTTTTTAAAGGTTGTGATACATAAAATTGTTCCCAGAAGCTTTGCGAAGTAGTTTTATATATTTCTGAAGCCAAAAAAAGTCTCGCGTTTGCTTAATTTTTATTAAATTGCCCTTTTACAAGGGGGATAATTCATGGTCACTTCAATTTTCAAAGTAATTTAAATAGGGTTGTGATACATAAAATTGCTCCCAGAAGCTTTGCGAAACACTTTTATATATTTCTGAAGCAAAAAAAGGTCTCGCGTTTGCTTAAATTTGATTTATTCGCTCATTTTAAATCTGCAAATTTCAAGGTCACTTCAATTTTCAAAGTAACTTTTTAAAGGTTGTGATACATAAAATTGTTCCCGGAAGCTTTGCGAAGTAGTTTTATATATCTATGAAGCCAAAAAAAGTCTCGCGTTTGCTTAATTTTTATTAAATTGCCCTTTTACAAGGGGGATAATTCATGGTCACTTCAATTTTCAAAGTAATTTAAATAGGGTTGTGATACATAAAATTGCTCCCAGAAGCTTTGCGAAACACTTTTATATATTTCTGAAGCAAAAAAAGGTCTCGCGTTTGCTTAAATTTGATTTATTTGCTCATTTTAAAGGGGCAAATTTCAAGGTCACTTCAATTTTCAAAGTAACTTTTTTAAGGTTGTGATACATAAAATTGTTCCCAGAAGCTTTGCGAAGTAGTTTTATATATTTCTGAAGCAAAAAAAAGTCTCGTGTTTGCTTAATTTTTATTAAATTGCTCTTTTACAAGTGGGATAATTCATGGTCACTTCAATTTTCAAAGTTATTTAAATAGGGTTGTGATACATAAAATTGGTCCCAGAAGCTTTGCGAAACACTTTTATATATTTCTGAAGCAAAAAAAGGTCTCGCGTTTGCTTAAATTTGATTTATTCGCTCATTTTAAAGGGGCAAATTTCAAGGTCACTTCAATTTTCAAAGTAACTTTTTTAGGGTTGTGATACATAAAATTGTTCCCAGAAGCTTTGCGAAGTAGTTTTATATATTTCTGAAGCCAAAAAAAGTCTTGCGTTTGCTTAATTTTTATTAAATTGCCCTTTTACAAGGGGGATAATTCATGGTCACTTCAATTTTCAAAGTAATTTAAATAGGGTTGTGATACATAAAATTGCTCCCAGAAGCTTTGCGAAACACTTTTATACATTTCTGAAGCAAAAAAAGGTCTCGCGTTTGCTTAAATTTGATTTATTTGCTCATTTTAAAGGGGCAAATTTCAAGGTCACTTCAATTTTCAAAGTAACTTTTTAAAGGTTGTGATACATAAAATTGTTCCCAGAAGCTTTGCGAAGTAGTTTTATATATTTCTGAAGCCAAAAAAAGTCTCGCGTTTGCTTAATTTTTATTAAATTGCCCTTTTACAAGGGGGATAATTCATGGTCACTTCAATTTTCAAAGTAATTTAAATAGGGTTGTGATACATAAAATTGCTCCCAGAAGCTTTGCGAAACACTTTTATATATTTCTGAAGCAAAAAAAGGTCTCGCGTTTGCTTAAATTTGATTTATTTGCTCATTTTAAAGGGGCAAATTTAAAGGTCACTTCAATTTTCAAAGTAACTTTTTAAAGGTTGTGATACATAAAATTGTTCCCAGAAGCTTTGCGAAGTAGTTTTATATATTTCTGAAGCAAAAAAGAGTCTTGCGTTTGCTTAATTTTTATTAAATTGCCCTTTTACAAGGGGGATAATTCATGGTCACTTCAATTTCCAAAGTAATTTAAATAGGGTTGTGATACATAAAATTGCTCCCAGAAGCTTTGCGAAACACTTTTATATATTTCTGAAGCAAAAAAAGGTCTCGCGTTTGCTTAAATTTGATTTATTCGCTCATTTTAAAGGGGCAAATTTCAAGGTCACTTCATTTTTAAAGTAACTTTTTTAAGGTTGTGATACATAAAATTGTTCCCAGAAGCTTTGCGAAGTAGTTTTATATATTTCTGAAGCAAATTAAAGTCTCGTGTTTGCTTAATTTTTATTAAATTGCTCTTTTACAAGGGGGATAATTCATGGTCACTTCAATTTTCAAAGTAATTTAAATAGGGTTGTGATACATAAAATTGGTCCCAGAAGCTTTGCGAAACACTTTTATATATTTCTGAAGCAAAAAAAGGTCTCGCGTTTGCTTAAATTTGATTTATTTGCTCATTTTAAAGGGGCAAATTTCAAGGTCACTTCAATTTTCAAAGTAACTTTTTAAAGGTTGTGATACATAACATTGTTCCCAGAAGCTTTGCGAAGTAGTTTTATATATTTCTGAAGCCAAAAAAAGTCTTGCGTTTGCTTAATTTTTATTAAATTGCCCTTTTACAAGGGGGATAATTCATGGTCACTTCAATTTCCAAAGTAATTTAAATAGGGTTGTGATACATAAAATTGCTCCCAGAAGCTTTGCGAAACACTTTTATATATTTCTGAAGCAAAAAAAGGTCTCGCGTTTGCTTAAATTTGATTTATTCGCTCATTTTAAAGGGGCAAATTTCAAGGTCACTTCATTTTCAAAGTAACTTTTTTAAGGTTGTGATACATAAAATTGTTCCCAGAAGCTTTCCGAAGTAGTTTTATATATTTCTGAAGCAAAAAAAAGTCTCGTGTTTGCTTAATTTTTATTAAATTGCCCTTTTACAAGGGGGATAATTCATGGTCACTTCAATTTTCAAAGTAATTTAAATAGGGTTGTGATACATAAAATTGGTCCCAGAAGCTTTGCGAAACACTTTTATATATTTCTGAAGCAAAAAAAGGTCTCGCGTTTGCTTAAATTTGATTTATTCGCTCATTTTAAAGGGGCAAATTTCAAGGTCACTTCAATTTTCAAAGTAACTTTTTAAAGGTTGTGATACATAAAATTGTTCCCAGAAGCTTTGCGAAGTAGTTTTATATATCTATGAAGCAAAAAAAAGTCTCGTGTTTGCTTAATTTTTATTAAATTGCCCTTTTACAAGGGGGATAATTCATGGTCACTTCAATTTTCAAAGTAATTTAAATAGGGTTGTGATACATAAAATTGGTCCCAGAAGCTTTGCGAAACACTTTTATATATTTCTGAAGCAAAAAAAGGTCTCGCGTTTGCTTAAATTTGATTTATTCGCTCATTTTAAAGGGGCAAATTTCAAGGTCACTTCAATTTTCAAAGTAACTTTTTAAAGGTTGTGATACATAAAATTGTTCCCAGAAGCTTTGCGAAGTAGTTTTATATATTTCTGAAGCCAAAAAAAGTCTTGCGTTTGCTTAATTTTTATTAAATTGCCCTTTTACAAGGGGGATAATTCATGGTCACTTCAATTTTCAAAGTAATTTAAATAGGGTTGTGATACATAAAATTGGTCCCAGAAGCTTTGCGAAACACTTTTATACATTTCTGAAGCAAAAAAAGGTCTCGCGTTTGCTTAAATTTGATTTATTTGCTCATTTTAAAGGGGCAAATTTCAAGGTCACTTCAATTTTCAAAGTAACTTTTTAAAGGTTGTGATACCTAAAATTGTTCCCAGAAGCTTTGCGAAGTAGTTTTATATATTTCTGAAGCCAAAAAAAGTCTCGCGTTTGCTTAATTTTTATTAAATTGCCCTTTTACAAGGGGGATAATTCATGGTCACTTCAATTTTCAAAGTAATTTAAATAGGGTTGTGATACATAAAATTGCTCCCAGAAGCTTTGCGAAACACTTTTATATATTTCTGAAGCAAAAAAAGGTCTCGCGTTTGCTTAAATTTGATTTATTTGCTCATTTTAAAGGGGCAAATTTAAAGGTCACTTCAATTTTCAAAGTAACTTTTTAAAGGTTGTGATACATAAAATTGTTCCCAGAAGCTTTGCGAAGTAGTTTTATATATTTCTGAAGCAAAAAAAAGTCTTGCGTTTGCTTAATTTTTATTAAATTGCCCTTTTACAAGGGGGATAATTCATGGTCACTTCAATTTCCAAAGTAATTTAAATAGGGTTGTGATACATAAAATTGCTCCCAGAAGCTTTGCGAAACACTTTTATATATTTCTGAAGCAAAAAAAAGTTCCCGCGTTTGCTTAAATTTGATTTATTTGCTCATTTTAAAGGGGCAAATTTCAAGGTCACTTCAATTTTCAAAGTAACTTTTTTAAGGTTGTGATACATAAAATTGTTCCCAGAAGCTTTGCGAAGTAGTTTTATATATTTCTGAAGCAAAAAAAAGTCTCGTGTTTGCTTAATTTTTATTAAATTGCCCTTTTACAAATGGGATAATTCATGGTCACTTCAATTTTCAAAGTAATTTAAATAGGGTTGTGATACATAAAATTGGTCCCAGAAGCTTTGCGAAACACTTTTATATATTTCTGAAGCAAAAAAAGGTCTCGCGTTTGCTTAAATTTGATTTATTCGCTCATTTTAAAGGGGCAAATTTCAAGGTCACTTCAATTTTCAAAGTAACTTTTTAAAGGTTGTGATACATAAAATTGTTCCCAGAAGCTTTGCGAAGTAGTTTTATATATCTATGAAGCCAAAAAAAGTCTCGCGTTTGCTTAATTTTTATTAAATTGCCCTTTTACAAGGGGGATAATTCATGGTCACTTCAATTTTCAAAGTAATTTAAATAGGGTTGTGATACATAAAATTGCTCCCAGAAGCTTTGCGAAACACTTTTATATATTTCTGAAGCAAAAAAAGGTCTCGCGTTTGCTTAAATTTGATTTATTTGCTCATTTTAAAGGGGCAAATTTAAAGGTCACTTCAATTTTCAAAGTAACTTTTTAAAGGTTGTGATACATAAAATTGTTCCCAGAAGCTTTGCGAAGTAGTTTTATATATTTCTGAAGCAAAAAAGAGTCTTGCGTTTGCTTAATTTTTATTAAATTGCCCTTTTACAAGGGGGATAATTCATGGTCACTTCAATTTCCAAAGTAATTTAAATAGGGTTGTGATACATAAAATTGCTCCCAGAAGCTTTGCGAAACACTTTTATATATTTCTGAAGCAAAAAAAGGTCTCGCGTTTGCTTAAATTTGATTTATTCGCTCATTTTAAAGGGGCAAATTTCAAGGTCACTTCAATTTTCAAAGTAACTTTTTAAAGGTTGTGATACATAAAATTGTTCCCAGAAGCTTTGCGAAGTAGTTTTATATATTTCTGAAGCCAAAAAAAGTCTCGCGTTTGCTTAATTTTTATTAAATTGCCCTTTTACAAGGGGGATAATTCATGGTCACTTCAATTTTCAAAGTAATTTAAATAGGGTTGTGATACATAAAATTGCTCCCAGAAGCTTTGCGAAACACTTTTATATATTTCTGAAGCAAAAAAAGGTCTCGCGTTTGCTTAAATTTGATTTATTCGCTCATTTTAAAGGGGCAAATTTCAAGGTCACTTCAATTTTCAAAGTAACTTTTTAAAGGTTGTGATACATAAAATTGTTCCCAGAAGCTTTGCGAAGTAGTTTTATATATTTCTGAAGCCAAAAAAAGTCTCGCGTTTGCTTAATTTTTATTAAATTGCCCTTTTACAAGGGGGATAATTCATGGTCACTTCAATTTTCAAAGTAATTTAAATAGGGTTGTGATACATAAAATTGCTCCCAGAAGCTTTGCGAAACACTTTTATATATTTCTGAAGCAAAAAAAGGTCTCGCGTTTGCTTAAATTTGATTTATTTGCTCATTTTGAAGGGGCAAATTTCAAGGTCACTTCAATTTTCAAAGTAACTTTTTAAAGGTTGTGATACATAAAATTGTTCCCAGAAGCTTTGCGAAGTAGTTTTATATATTTCTGAAGCAAAAAAGAGTCTTGCGTTTGCTTAATTTTTATTAAATTGCCCTTTTACAAGGGGGATAATTCATGGTCACTTCAATTTCCAAAGTAATTTAAATAGGGTTGTGATACATAAAATTGCTCCCAGAAGCTTTGCGAAACACTTTTATATATTTCTGAAGCAAAAAAAGGTCTCGCGTTTGCTTAAATTTGATTTATTTGCTCATTTTAAAGGGGCAAATTTCAAGATCACTTCATTTTCAAAGTAACTTTTTTAAGGTTGTGATACATAAAATTGTTCCCAAAAGCTTTCCGAAGTAGTTTTATATATTTCTGAAGCAAAAAAAGTCTTGCGTTTGCTTAATTTTTTATTAAATTGCCCTTTTACAAGGGGGATAATTCATGGTCACTTCAATTTTCAAAGTAATTTAAATAGGGTTGTGATACATAAAATTGTTCCCAGAAGCTTTGCGAAACACTTTTATATATTTCTGAAGCAAAAAAAGGTCTCGCGTTTGCTTAAATTTGATTTATTTGCTCATTTTAAAGGGGCAAATTTCAAGGTCACTTCAATTTTCAAAGTAACTTTTTAAAGGTTGTGATACCTAAAATTGTTCCCAGAAGCTTTGCGAAGTAGTTTTATATATTTCTGAAGCCAAAAAAAGTCTCGCGTTTGCTTAATTTTTATTAAATTGCCCTTTTACAAGGGGGATAATTCATGGTCACTTCAATTTTCAAAGTAATTTAAATAGGGTTGTGATACATAAAATTGCTCCCAGAAGCTTTGCGAAACACTTTTATATATTTCTGAAGCAAAAAAAGGTCTCGCGTTTGCTTAAATTTGATTTATTTGCTCATTTTAAAGGGGCAAATTTAAAGGTCACTTCAATTTTCAAAGTAACTTTTTAAAGGTTGTGATACATAAAATTGTTCCCAGAAGCTTTGCGAAGTAGTTTTATATATTTCTGAAGCAAAAAAGAGTCTTGCGTTTGCTTAATTTTTATTAAATTGCCCTTTTACAAGGGGGATAATTCATGGTCACTTCAATTTCCAAAGTAATTTAAATAGGGTTGTGATACATAAAATTGCTCCCAGAAGCTTTGCGAAACACTTTTATATATTTCTGAAGCAAAAAAAGGTCTCGCGTTTGCTTAAATTTGATTTATTCGCTCATTTTAAAGGGGCAAATTTCAAGGTCACTTCATTTTCAAAGTAACTTTTTTAAGGTTGTGATACATAAAATTGTTCCCAGAAGCTTTCCGAAGTAGTTTTATATATTTCTGAAGCAAAAAAAGTCTTGCGTTTGCTTAATTTTTTATTAAATTGCCCTTTTACAAGGGGGATAATTCATGGTCACTTCAATTTTCAAAGTAATTTAAATAGGGTTGTGATACATAAAATTGCTCCCAGAAGCTTTGCGAAACACTTTTATATATTTCTGAAGCAAAAAAAAGTTCCCGCGTTTGCTTAAATTTGATTTATTTGCTCATTTTAAAGGGGCAAATTTCAAGGTCACTTCAATTTTCAAAGTAACTTTTTTAAGGTTGTGATACATAAAATTTTTCCCAGAAGCTTTGCGAAGTAGTTTTATATATTTCTGAAGCAAAAAAAAGTCTCGTGTTTGCTTAATTTTTATTAAATTGCCCTTTTACAAGGGGGATAATTCATGGTCACTTCAATTTTCAAAGTAATTTAAATAGGGTTGTGATACATAAAATTGGTCCCAGAAGCTTTGCGAAACACTTTTATATATTTCTGAAGCAAAAAAAGGTCTCGCGTTTGCTTAAATTTGATTTATTCGCTCATTTTAAAGGGGCAAATTTCAAGGTCACTTCAATTTTCAAAGTAACTTTTTAAAGGTTGTGATACATAAAATTGTTCCCAGAAGCTTTGCGAAGTAGTTTTATATATCTATGAAGCCAAAAAAAGTCTCGCGTTTGCTTAATTTTTATTAAATTGCCCTTTTACAAGGGGGATAATTCATGGTCACTTCAATTTTCAAAGTAATTTAAATAGGGTTGTGATACATAAAATTGCTCCCAGAAGCTTTGCGAAACACTTTTATATATTTCTGAAGCAAAAAAAGGTCTCGCGTTTGCTTAAATTTGATTTATTTGCTCATTTTAAAGGGGCAAATTTAAAGGTCACTTCAATTTTCAAAGTAACTTTTTAAAGGTTGTGATACATAAAATTGTTCCCAGAAGCTTTGCGAAGTAGTTTTATATATTTCTGAAGCAAAAAAGAGTCTTGCGTTTGCTTAATTTTTATTAAATTGCCCTTTTACAAGGGGGATAATTCATGGTCACTTCAATTTCCAAAGTAATTTAAATAGGGTTGTGATACATAAAATTGCTCCCAGAAGCTTTGCGAAACACTTTTATATATTTCTGAAGCAAAAAAAGGTCTCGCGTTTGCTTAAATTTGATTTATTTGCTCATTTTAAAGGGGCAAATTTAAAGGTCACTTCAATTTTCAAAGTAACTTTTTAAAGGTTGTGATACATAAAATTGTTCCCAGAAGCTTTGCGAAGTAGTTTTATATATTTCTGAAGCAAAAAAGAGTCTTGCGTTTGCTTAATTTTTATTAAATTGCCCTTTTACAAGGGGGATAATTCATGGTCACTTCAATTTCCAAAGTAATTTAAATAGGGTTGTGATACATAAAATTGCTCCCAGAAGCTTTGCGAAACACTTTTATATATTTCTGAAGCAAAAAAAGGTCTCGCGTTTGCTTAAATTTGATTTATTCGCTCATTTTAAAGGGGCAAATTTCAAGGTCACTTCAATTTTCAAAGTAACTTTTTAAAGGTTGTGATACATAAAATTGTTCCCAGAAGCTTTGCGAAGTAGTTTTATATATTTCTGAAGCCAAAAAAAGTCTTGCGTTTGCTTAATTTTTATTAAATTGCCCTTTTACAAGGGGGATAATTCATGGTCACTTCAATTTTCAAAGTAGTTTAAATAGGGTTGTGATACATAAAATTGCTCCCAGAAGCTTTGCGAAACACTTTTATATATTTCTGAAGCAAAAAAAGGTCTCGCGTTTGCTTAAATTTGATTTATTTGCTCATTTTGAAGGGGCAAATTTCAAGGTCACTTCAATTTTCAAAGTAACTTTTTAAAGGTTGTGATACATAAAATTGTTCCCAGAAGCTTTGCGAAGTAGTTTTATATATTTCTGAAGCAAAAAAGAGTCTTGCGTTTGCTTAATTTTTATTAAATTGCCCTTTTACAAGGGGGATAATTCATGGTCACTTCAATTTCCAAAGTAATTTAAATAGGGTTGTGATACATAAAATTGCTCCCAGAAGCTTTGCGAAACACTTTTATATATTTCTGAAGCAAAAAAAGGTCTCGCGTTTGCTTAAATTTGATTTATTTGCTCATTTTAAAGGGGCAAATTTCAAGATCACTTCATTTTCAAAGTAACTTTTTTAAGGTTGTGATACATAAAATTGTTCCCAGAAGCTTTGCGAAGTAGTTTTATATATTTCTGAAGCAAAAAAAGTCTTGCGTTTGCTTAATTTTTTATTAAATTGCCCTTTTACAAGGGGGATAATTCATGGTCACTTCAATTTTCAAAGTAATTTAAATAGGGTTGTGATACATAAAATTGCTCCCAGAAGCTTTGCGAAACACTTTTATATATTTCTGAAGCAAGAAAAGGTCTCGCGTTTGCTTAAATTTGATTTATTCGCTCATTTTAAAGGGGCAAATTTCAAGGTCACTTCAATTTTCAAAGTAACTTTTTAAAGGTTGTGATACCTAAAATTGTTCCCAGAAGCTTTGCGAAGTAGTTTTATATATTTCTGAAGCCAAAAAAAGTCTTGCGTTTGCTTAATTTTTTATTAAATTGCCCTTTTACAAGGGGGATAATTCATGGTCACTTCAATTTTCAAAGTAATTTAAATAGGGTTGTGATACATAAAATTGCTCCCAGAAGCTTTGCGAAACACTTTTATATATTTCTGAAGCAAAAAAAGGTCTCGCGTTTGCTTAAATTTGATTTATTTGCTCATTTTAAAGGGGCAAATTTCAAGGTCACTTCAATTTTCAAAGTAACTTTTTAAAGGTTGTGATACATAAAATTGTTCCCAGAAGCTTTGCGAAGTAGTTTTATATATTTCTGAAGCAAAAAAAAGTCTCGTGTTTGCTTAATTTTTATTAAATTGCCCTTTTACAAGGGGGATAATTCATGGTCACTTCAATTTTCAAAGTAATTTAAATAGGGTTGTGATACATAAAATTGGTCCCAGAAGCTTTGCGAAACACTTTTATATATTTCTGAAGCAAAAAAAGGTCTCGCGTTTGCTTAAATTTGATTTATTCGCTCATTTTAAAGGGGCAAATTTCAAGGTCACTTCAATTTTCAAAGTAACTTTTTAAAGGTTGTGATACATAAAATTGTTCCCAGAAGCTTTGCGAAGTAGTTTTATATATCTATGAAGCCAAAAAAAGTCTCGCGTTTGCTTAATTTTTATTAAATTGCCCTTTTACAAGGGGGATAATTCATGGTCACTTCAATTTTCAAAGTCATTTAAATAGGGTTGTGATACATAAAATTGCTCCCAGAAGCTTTGCGAAACACTTTTATATATTTCTGAAGCAAAAAAAGGTCTCGCGTTTGCTTAAATTTGATTTATTTGCTCATTTTAAAGGGGCAAATTTAAAGGTCACTTCAATTTTCAAAGTAACTTTTTAAAGGTTGTGATACATAAAATTGTTCCCAGAAGCTTTGCGAAGTAGTTTTATATATTTCTGAAGCCAAAAAAAGTCTCGCGTTTGCTTAATTTTTATTAAATTGCCCTTTTACAAGGGGGATAATTCATGGTCACTTCAATTTTCAAAGTAATTTAAATAGGGTTGTGATACATAAAATTGCTCCCAGAAGCTTTGCGAAACACTTTTATATATTTCTGAAGCAAAAAAAGGTCTCGCGTTTGCTTAAATTTGATTTATTTGCTCATTTTGAAGGGGCAAATTTCAAGGTCACTTCAATTTTCAAAGTAACTTTTTAAAGGTTGTGATACATAAAATTGTTCCCAGAAGCTTTGCGAAGTAGTTTTATATATTTCTGAAGCAAAAAAGAGTCTTGCGTTTGCTTAATTTTTATTAAATTGCCCTTTTACAAGGGGGATAATTCATGGTCACTTCAATTTCCAAAGTAATTTAAATAGGGTTGTGATACAAAAAATTGCTCCCAGAAGCTTTGCGAAACACTTTTATATATTTCTGAAGCAAAAAAAGGTCTCGCGTTTGCTTAAATTTGATTTATTTGCTCATTTTAAAGGGGCAAATTTCAAGATCACTTCATTTTCAAAGTAACTTTTTTAAGGTTGTGATACATAAAATTGTTCCCAGAAGCTTTCCGAAGTAGTTTTATATATTTCTGAAGCAAAAAAAGTCTTGCGTTTGCTTAATTTTTTATTAAATTGCCCTTTTACAAGGGGGATAATTCATGGTCACTTCAATTTTCAAAGTAATTTAAATAGGGTTGTGATACATAAAATTGCTCCCAGAAGCTTTGCGAAACACTTTTATATATTTCTGAAGCAAAAAAAGGTCTCGCGTTTGCTTAAATTTGATTTATTCGCTCATTTTAAAGGGGCAAATTTCAAGGTCACTTCAATTTTCAAAGTAACGTTTTTAAGGTTGTGATACATAAAATTTTTCCCAGAAGCTTTGCGAAGTAGTTTTATATATTTCTGAAGCAAAAAAAAGTCTCGCGTTTGCTTAATTTTTATTAAATTGCCCTTTTACAAGGGGGATAATTCATGGTCACTTCAATTTTCAAAGTAATTTAAATAGGGTTGTGATACATAAAATTGGTCCCAGAAGCTTTGCGAAACACTTTTATATATTTCTGAAGCAAAAAAAGGTCTCGCGTTTGCTTAAATTTGATTTATTTGCTCATTTTAAAGGGGCAAATTTCAAGGTCACTTCAATTTTCAAAGTAACTTTTTAAAGGTTGTGATACATAAAATTGTTCCCAGAAGCTTTGCGAAGTAGTTTTATATATTTCTGAAGCAAAAAAAAGTCTTGCGTTTGCTTAATTTTTATTAAATTGCCCTTTTACAAGGGGGATAATTCATGGTCACTTCAATTTTCAAAGTAATTTAAATAGGGTTGTGATACATAAAATTGGTCCCAGAAGCTTTGCGAAACACTTTTATATATTTCTGAAGCAAAAAAAGGTCTCGCGTTTGCTTAAATTTGATTTATTTGCTCATTTTAAAGGGGCAAATTTCAAGGTCACTTCAATTTTCAAAGTAACTTTTTTAAGGTTGTGATACATAAAATTGTTCCCAGAAGCTTTCCGAAGTAGTTTTATATATTTCTGAAGCAAAAAAAAGTCTTGCGTTTGCTTAATTTTTTATTAAATTGCCCTTTTACAAGGGGGATAATTCATGGTCACTTCAATTTTCAAAGTAATTTAAATAGGGTTGTGATACATAAAATTGCTCCCAGAAGCTTTGCGAAACACTTTTATATATTTCTGAAGCAAAAAAAGGTCTCGCGTTTGCTTAAATTTGATTTATTTGCTCATTTTAAAGGGGCAAATTTCAAGGTCACTTCAATTTTCAAAGTAACTTTTTTAAGGTTGTGATACATAAAATTGTTCCCAGAAGCTTTGCGAAGTAGTTTTATATATTTCTGAAGCAAAAAAAAGTCTCGCGTTTGCTTAATTTTTATTAAATTGCCCTTTTACAAGGGGGATAATTCATGGTCACTTCAATTTTCAAAGTAATTTAAATAGGGTTGTGATACATAAAATTGCTCCCAGAAGCTTTGCGAAACACTTTTATATATTTCTGAAGCAAAAAAAGGTCTCGCGTTTGCTTAAATTTGATTTATTCGCTCATTTTAAAGGGGCAAATTTCAAGGTCACTTCAATTTTCAAAGTAACTTTTTAAAGGTTGTGATACATAAAATTGTTCCCAGAAGCTTTGCGAAGTAGTTTTATATATCTATGAAGCCAAAAAAAGTCTCGCGTTTGCTTAATTTTTATTAAATTGCCCTTTTACAAGGGGGATAATTCATGGTCACTTCAATTTTCAAAGTAATTTAAATAGGGTTGTGATACATAAAATTGCTCCCAGAAGCTTTGGGAAACACTTTTATATATTTCTGAAGCAAAAAAAGGTCTCGCGTTTGCTTAAATTTGATTTATTTGCTCATTTTAAAGGGGCAAATTTCAAGGTCACTTCAATTTTCAAAGTAACTTTTTTAGGGTTGTGATACATAAAATTGTTCCCAGAAGCTTTGCGAAGTAGTTTTATATATTTCTGAAGCAAAAAAAAGTCTCGCGTTTGCTTAATTTTTATTAAATTGCCCTTTTACAAGGGGGATAATTCATGGTCACTTCAATTTTCAAAGTAATTTAAATAGGGTTGTGATACATAAAATTGGTCCCAGAAGCTTTGCGAAACACTTTTATATATTTCTGAAGCAAAAAAAGGTCTCGCGTTTGCTTAAATTTGATTTATTCGCTCATTTTAAAGGGGCAAATTTCAAGGTCACTTCAATTTTCAAAGTAACTTTTTTAAGGTTGTGATACATAAAATTGTTCCCAGAAGCTTTGCGAAGTAGTTTTATATATTTCTGAAGCCAAAAAAAGTCTCGCGTTTGCTTAATTTTTATTAAATTGCCCTTTTACAAGGGGGATAATTCATGGTCACTTCAATTTTCAAAGTAATTTAAATAGGGTTGTGATACATAAAATTGGTCCCAGAAGCTTTCGAAACACTTTTATATATTTCTGAAGCAAAAAAAGGTCTCGCGTTTGCTTATATTTGATTTATTTGCTCATTTTAAAGGGGCAAATTTCAAGGTCACTTCAATTTTCAAAGTAACTTTTTTAAGGTTGTGATACATAAAATTGTTCCCAGAAGCGTTCCGAAGTAGTTTTATATATTTCTGAAGCAAAAAAAAGTCTTGCGTTTGCTTAATTTTTATTAAATTGCCCTTTTACAAGGGGGATAATTCATGGTCACTTCAATTTTCAAAGTAATTTAAATAGGGTTGTGATACATAAAATTGCTCCCAGAAGCTTTGCGAAACACTTTTATATATTTCTGAAGCAAAAAAAGGTCTCGCGTTTGCTTAAATTTGATTTATTTGCTCATTTTAAAGGGGCAAATTTCAAGGTCACTTCAATTTTCAAAGTAACTTTTTTAAGGTTGTGATACATAAAATTGTTCCCAGAAGCTTTGCGAAGTAGTTTTATATATTTCTGAAGCAAAAAAAAGTCTCGCGTTTGCTTAATTTTTATTAAATTGCCCTTTTACAAGGGGGATAATTCATGGTCACTTCAATTTTCAAAGTAATTTAAATAGGGTTGTGATACATAAAATTGCTCCCAGAAGCTTTGCGAAACACTTTTATATATTTCTGAAGCAAAAAAAGGTCTCGCGTTTGCTTAAATTTGATTTATTCGCTCATTTTAAAGGGGCAAATTTCAAGGTCACTTCAATTTTCAAAGTAACTTTTTAAAGGTTGTGATACATAAAATTGTTCCCAGAAGCTTTGCGAAGTAGTTTTATATATCTATGAAGCCAAAAAAAGTCTCGCGTTTGCTTAATTTTTATTAAATTGCCCTTTTACAAGGGGGATAATTCATGGTCACTTCAATTTTCAAAGTAATTTAAATAGGGTTGTGATACATAAAATTGCTCCCAGAAGCTTTGGGAAACACTTTTATATATTTCTGAAGCAAAAAAAGGTCTCGCGTTTGCTTAAATTTGATTTATTTGCTCATTTTAAAGGGGCAAATTTCAAGGTCACTTCAATTTTCAAAGTAACTTTTTTAAGGTTGTGATACATAAAATTGTTCCCAGAAGCTTTGCGAAGTAGTTTTATATATTTCTGAAGCAAAAAAAAGTCTCGCGTTTGCTTAATTTTTATTAAATTGCCCTTTTACAAGGGGGATAATTCATGGTCACTTCAATTTTCAAAGTAATTTAAATAGGGTTGTGATACATAAAATTGGTCCCAGAAGCTTTGCGAAACACTTTTATATATTTCTGAAGCAAAAAAAGGTCTCGCGTTTGCTTAAATTTGATTTATTCGCTCATTTTAAAGGGGCAAATTTCAAGGTCACTTCAATTTTCAAAGTAACTTTTTTAAGGTTGTGATACATAAAATTGTTCCCAGAAGCTTTGCGAAGTAGTTTTATATATTTCTGAAGCCAAAAAAAGTCTCGCGTTTGCTTAATTTTTATTAAATTGCCCTTTTACAAGGGGGATAATTCATGGTCACTTCAATTTTCAAAGTAATTTAAATAGGGTTGTGATACATAAAATTGGTCCCAGAAGCTTTCGAAACACTTTTATATATTTCTGAAGCAAAAAAAGGTCTCGCGTTTGCTTATATTTGATTTATTTGCTCATTTTAAAGGGGCAAATTTCAAGGTCACTTCAATTTTCAAAGTAACTTTTTTAAGGTTGTGATACATAAAATTGTTCCCAGAAGCGTTCCGAAGTAGTTTTATATATTTCTGAAGCAAAAAAAAGTCTTGCGTTTGCTTAATTTTTATTAAATTGCCCTTTTACAAGGGGGATAATTCATGGTCACTTCAATTTTCAAAGTAATTTAAATAGGGTTGTGATACATAAAATTGCTCCCAGAAGCTTTGCGAAACACTTTTATATATTTCTGAAGCAAAAAAAAGTCTCGCGTTTGCTTAAATTTGATTTATTTGCTAATTTGAAAGGGGCAAATTTCAAGGTCTCTTCAATTTTCAAAGTAACTTTTTAAAGGTTGTGATACAAAAAATTGTTCCCAGAAGCTTTGCGAAGTAGTTTTATATATTTCTGAAGCAAAAAAAGGTCTCGCGTTTGCTTAAATTTGATTTATTTGCTCATTTTAAAGGGACAAATTTCAAGGTCACTTCAATTTTCAAAGTAACTTTTTTAAGGTTGTGATACATAAAATTGTTCCCAGAAGCTTTCCGAAGTAGTTTTATATATTTCTGAAGCAAAAAAAAGTCTTGCGTTTGCTTAATTTTTTATTAAATTGCCCTTTTTCAAGGGGGATAATTCATGGTCACTTCAATTTTCAAAGTAATTTAAATAGGGTTGTGATACATAAAATTGCTCCCAGAAGCTTTGCGAAACACTTTTATATATTTCTGAAGCAAAAAAAGGTCTCGCGTTTGCTTAAATTTGATTTATTTGCTCATTTTAAAGGGGCAAATTTCAAGGTCACTTCAATTTTCAAAGTAACTTTTTAAAGGTTGTGATACATAAAATTGTTCCCAGAAGCTTTCCGAAGTAGTTTTATATATTTCTGAAGCAAAAAAAAGTCTTGCGTTTGCTTAATTTTTATTAAATTGCCCTTTTACAAGGGGGATAATTCATGGTCACTTCAATTTTCAAAGTAATTTAAATAGGGTTGTGATACATAAAATTGCTCCCAGAAGCTTTGCGAAACACTTTTATATATTTCTGAAGCAAAAAAAGGTCTCGCGTTTGCTTAAATTTGATTTATTTGCTCATTTTAAAGGGGCAAATTTCAAGGTCACTTCAATTTTCAAAGTAACTTTTTAAAGGTTGTGATACATAAAATTGTTCCCAGAAGCTTTGCGAAGTAGTTTTATATATCT